>PVIH01002035.1:149022-187927 GCA_004025045.1 Sigmodon hispidus
AAAAAAAAAAAAAAAAAAAAAAAAAAAAAAAAAAAAAAAAAAAAAAAAAAAAAAAAAAAAAAAAAAAAAAAAAAAAAAAAAAAAAAAAAAAAAAAAAAAAAAAAAAAAAAAAAAAAAAAAAAAAAGAAAAAAAAAAGACAGTTGCACTGAACTCAATAGAAAATAAAGTGGGAAATCACCTCCAATGCATTGACACAGGTGAACACTTCCTAAATATAACACCAGTAGTACAGACACAAAGAAAAATGATCAATAAACAGGACCTCCTGAAACTGAGAAGCTTCTGTAAGGCCAAAGACACAGTCAATAAGACAAAATGACAGCCTATAGAATGGGAAAACATTTTCACCAATCCTACAAGTAACAGAGGACTGATTTCTAAAATATAGAGAGCTCAAGAAACTAGAGCCCAAAGCCCTAAAGAACCCAATTAATAAACAAGGTTCAGAATTAAAAAGGGAAATCGGAGCAGAAGAATTACAAATGACTACCTGAAAGACACTTGAGAAAGTGCTTGAACATCTTTAGCCACCAAAGAAATGCAAATCAAAACAACTTTGAGGTACCTACCACCTTACACATGTCAGAATGGCTATGATTAAATACACGATGACATCTTATGCTAGAGAGTTTGCAGAGCAAAAGGAACACTCCTCCATTGTTGGTGGGAGTGTCAACTTTTTCAGCCACTCTGGAATGCCATATTGTGGCTTCTCAAAAATCTGGGAATCAGTCTCCCTAAAGACTCAGCAATACAACTACTGGGCATATACTCTAAAGATGAACATTTGCACCCCAAAAGCATTGGCTCAGCTATGTTCAAAGAAGCATTATTTGTAATAGCAAGAACCTGGAAACAACCTAGATGGCCCTCACCTGAAGAATGGATTAACAAACTGTGGTACATCTACACAATGGAGTACTACTCAGTAGTAAGAAAAATGATATCCTAAAATTTGCAGGCAAAGATAGATTTGGAGAATATCTTCCCGAGTGAGGTCTCACAAACCCAGAAAGATAAGCTGGGGATGTACTCACTTATTATTGGACTTTAAACAAAAGGCAAAGCATTCCCAAGCTACAAACCACAACCACTGAACAGCTTGGGACCTGAAATACCTTAGACTAGTGCCTTGGAGCCCATTTCCTCCATAGGAACACGTGACCCAGTCTTGATATTAGGATGAGGAAATCGGATCTGCCTGAAGTAGATATTGAACTAAGCCACCTTGGGACCTTGGAACCTCCTGCCCTTGCTGGGAAGGAGATAAGGAGATCTGAACAAGACAGAGTGACTGAGAGGGCCAGAAGGGGGAAGGTATTTTGAACAAGGGGATACGTCGACAAAAATGAGACTTTATTCAAAAAAAGAAAAAAAAAAACAGAAAACCAGTCTTTACTAGCAGCTGAAAAAAAAAAAAAAGGTATAATGCTGCTATAAACATAGTTAAGCTAATGACTTGGGGTAAGAATGTGCATCTTTTGTGTGTATTCCCAAAAGAGGTATTGCTGGATCATCAGTAAGATTGATACCTAGTTTTCTGATGAACCACCAAACTGCTTTCTAAAGTAACTATGCAAGTTTACACTCCCACCAGCAATGGAGCAATGTTCCTCTTGCTGCACGTCCTCTCCTGCATAGATTGTCATCTGTGTTTTTGTTCTTAGCCAACCTCACAGGTGTAAGATGGTTTGTCAAAATTGTTTTGATTTGCATTTCTCCAATGGTAAAGATGCTGAGCAATTCTTTACATGCCTTTTGGCAATTTGGAATTCTGTTGAGAATTCCCTTTTTAGGTCTTAACTCCTATTTTAAATTGGATTATTTGGGCTTTTGACCTCTAGTTTTTGAGTTCAGTCCTCTGTCAGATGTTGGGTTGGTGAAGATCTTTTCCCATTCAGTAGGCTGTATAGACCATGCCCTTGGCCTTACATAATGTTATCAGTTTAAGAAGGTTCAGTTTCTTTATTGTTGTTCTTATTGTCTCTGCTAATGCTGTTATATTTAGGAAGTGGTTAACTGCTACAATGTGTTTAAGAGTATTTCCTACTTTTTTTCTATCAGTTTCAGTATAGCTGGGTTTATTTTGATCTCTTTGATTTATTTTGATTTGAGTTTTTTTGCAGAGTATAAATATGGATATATTTGCATTATTCTACAAACATTCCATCCAGCTGTGCCAGCACCATTTGTTGAAGATACTATCTTTTTTTGTATTGTATAGATTTTGGCTTCTTCGTCAGAAATCAAGTGTTCATATATGTGTGCATTGGTCAGGATCTTTATTTGATTCCTTTGATTCACAAGTCTGTTTTTATTCCAGTACCAGGTTGATTTTATTACTGTAGCTCAATAGAATAGGTTGGAATCAGGAATGATTATGCTTCCTGAAATTCTTTTACTGAATAGGATTTATTCTGGCAATCTTGGGTTTCATTTTGTTCTATATGAAGTTGAATATTATTCCCTCAATGTCAGTAGAAATTTGTGTTAGTATTTTGATGGGGATTGCAATAAATATGTAGATTGCTTTTGGTAGTACTGTCATTTTCACTATGTTGATCCTACCTATCCAGGAGCTTGGGAGATCTTTAATTTTCTGCTATCTTCTTCAATTTCTACCTGCAATGCTTTAAAGTTCTTGTCAAGTAGATCTAATGCTTCTTTGGTTAGAGTTATCCCAAGATATTTAGTGGTATTTGCTGTTATTATAACGTGTGGCATTCCCCTGATATCTTTTTTAACACTGTTATCTTTCGCATATAGGAGGGCTATAATTTGGGATGCCTTTCGGTATGCTATGACTATCATTCATTAGTAAAAGGACTGTTGGACATATGGCAAGGGATTTTAGAAGTATGTGAAATATCTGAGCATAGATAAAGTGGAAGGAGTGTGGAGTCACAAAAGTTGCAATCCAGCTACCCAAGAAGCAAGATGTAAAGAATAGATAAGCCAAAGGCCACATTACAAAGCCATTTAATGGAAATGGATTGAATTGAGATGCAGGAGCTAGCTAGCAATATGCCTGAACAATAGGCCAAGCAACATGTAATTAATATAAGCATCAGAAAAATTTTTGAAGGCCTAAGCAGCGGCAGGCAGGTGAGGACCTTGGGTCTAGGCTGGGTCAAAAAATTTATATTACAATGCTATTGGGTTGGGGTTTTTTTAGTTAATCTTGTACCCTGCAAATTGCTGAAGGTATTCATCAGCTGTAGGAGTTCCCTGGTAGAATTTTTCTGTCACTAATGTATACAATCATGTCATCTGCAAGTAGAAATAGTTTGATTTCTTCCTTTCCAATTTGTAATCCCTTAATCTCCTTTTGTTCTCTTTTACTTTAGTTTAAACTTCTAGAACTATACTGAATAGATAAAAGGAGAGGGGATAGCCTTGTCTTGTTCCTGATTTTAGTGGAATTTCTATGAGTTTCTCTTCATTTAGTTTGATGTTGGCTGTTGGCTTGTTGTATATTGCCTTTATTATGTTTAGATATTTTTCCTGTATTCCTGATCTCTTCATAAAGGAGTGTTGGGATTTTTCAAAGACTTTTTTTTATCATCTAAGGAGATGATCATGAGGTTATGTTCTTTCAGGTTTTTTATACGAAAAATGACATTGACAGTTTTTCATATGTTGGACCATCCCTGCATCTCTGTGATGAAGCCTACTAGATCATGGTGGATGATTTTTCTTTTCTTTTTCTTTTTTTTTTTTTTTTGACATGTTGTTGATTTCAGTTTGCCAATATTTTATTGAATATTTTTGCATCAATGTTCATGAGAAGGATTGTTCTGTAGTTTTCTTTTTTCATATATATTTTAGTGGCTTGTGTATCAGGGTCACTGTAGCCTAATAAAAGAAGTTCTGGCAATTTAGTGGAATGTAGATTTTCCTTGTGTGATTCTTTGGATTTCCTGGCTGTCTGTTGTTATGTCATACTTATTTTATTTCTGATTCTATTAATTTGGATATTCTCTCTTTGCCTTTTCTTTAGTTTGAATAAAGGTTTATTCATCTTGTTTACTTTCTTAAATAATCAACATTTTGATTTATTGATATTTTGCATTGTTCACTTTGCTTCCATTGTATTTATTTCAGCCCTAAATTTGAATATTTTCTGCTATCTACTGCTTCTAAGTGAGTTTGCTTCTACTTGTTCTAAAGATTTCAGCTGTGCTGTTAAGTCTCTCTCTTGAGAATTCTCAATGTTTTCCATATAGGTATCTAAATATAAATTTTCTTCTTACCACTGCTTTCTTTGTGTCCCATAAGCTTGGGTATGTGGTGAATTCATTTTAATTATGTTTAGGAAGTCTTTGATTTCTTTTCTGACTTTTTCCTTGTACCAGAGATAGTTCAATTGAGAGATGTTCAGTTTCCATGAATTTATAGGCTTTCTGATTTTTGGTGTTGTTGAACTCTAAGTTTAGACCTTGGTGGTCTGATATGATACATGGAATTATTTCTGTTTCTTTTTGTATCTAGTAATGTTTTTTTATTACCAAACATATGGTCAATTTTAGAGAAAATTCCATGGGGTGCTAATATATATGTATATTCCTTTGTGTTTGGGTGGAAGGTTCTATATATATATGTGTGTGTGTATATATATGTATATATATAATCTATTTTGGTCTTAACAACTGTTATATCCCTTAATTCTCTATTGCGTTTCTGGCTATTAGACCTATCCACTTGCAAGAGCAAGGTGTGTGATTTAATATAAGATTTAAGCTTCAGTAGTATTTTTTTTAAGTATGTATGTGTCCTTGTGTTGGGGGCATAAATTTTTAAGATTAACACTTCATTCTTTTGGATTTCTATCCTCAGAAGAATAACTAATGTCTGTCCTTTTTTTTATTGATTTTAGTTTAAAATCCATTTTGTTAGATATTAGGATGTTGAAACCAGTTTGTTTCTTAGGACCATTTGTTTGGACAGTTTTTTCCCAACCATGTACTCGGAGCCTGTGTCTGTCTTTGAAGTTGAGGTATGTCTCTTTCTATGCAGCAAAAGGATGGATTCTGTTTTGTATTCATTGTTTTAGGGTGTGTCTTTTTAAAGCTATATTGAACCCATTGATATTAAAGGATCTTATTGTTATTTCCTGTTACTTTTGGTGGTAGCATTTGTGTGTTTTTTCCCTTTGGGTTTTTCTTCAGTGGGATTGCCTATTGCTTGTGGTTTCATGGGCACTTCTAGTTTTCTTAGGTTGAATTTTCCCACTAGTACTTTTTTGTAGGGCCAGATTTGTAGATAGATACTATTTAAATCTGGTTTTGTCATAGAAAATCTTGTTTACTTCATCTATGGTGACTGAACGTTTTGCTGGTTATAGCAGTCTTGGTTGGCAGACATGCCTATTTAGTGTCTGTATAACATCTGACCAGAACCTTCTTGCTTTAATTGTTTCTGATGAGTAATCTTGTATTATTATGATGGATCTTTCTTTATAGGTTACTTGTCCCTTTTTGCAGCTTTCAGTTTTCATTTTTATTCTGTATATTTAGTGACTTGATTATTGTGTGGTAAGCAGACAATTTTTTGGTGGGGTCTAGTTTATTTTATGTTCTGTAAGCTTCTTGTGTCTTTATAGGCATTTTATTCTTTAAGTTGGGAAAGTTTTCTTCTTTGTATTGTTGAATATATTTTCTGAGTCTTTGAGCTGATATTGTTCTTCTTCAATTACAATTATTCTTAGGTTTTTATTTTCATGGTGTCTCATATTTTCTGGAAGTTTTGTGTTGGTTTTAGAATTTTCTTTGATTGAAATATCTATTTCTGCTATTGATTCTTCCACTCCAGAGATTATCTCTTCTATCTCTTTTATTCTGTTGGTTGTGCTTGTATCTGTAGTTCTTGTTTAGTTTCTCAGTTTCCAATATTGCATTGGGTTATATCTTTCTTATTGCTTCTACTTCAATTTTTAAATCTTGATATGTTTTCTTCACCTGATTGTTTTCTTTTTCTTGTTTTTATTCAAAGATTTTTTAATCTTTTCCATTTATTTTTTATTTCTTTAAGGGAAATATTATTTCCTCTTTTAAGGCTTCTATTTTCTTCATAAAGTTTTTTTTATTTATTTTGTATTTATCAAGAAAAACAGTAAAATGAATTTAAAATTCTGATAAGTTAACAATAACTATAAAGAAAATAAAAATCCTAAGCATGACTTATGAAGGGTGATAATGCAAATAAGTTTGCCACACATAAAATTACTTTGTGTTCAGCTTTCCCTCTGAATTTTTTTTTCTATCCCAGTATATCCTTATTCAAGGTCCTTTCCCCCTCCTGCCACATCAGGTCATTTTTTTCTTCTCCACAACTCCCCATCCCCTCCCTGGGCAGGCAGCAGACAGTCCCATGGTCCCACTGACCCAATAATGCTTAGTTCAGTCTCCACTACTGGCAAATCCAGTTTTATCTCCCCTTCCTCACGAGTGAGTCAGGTGTTCCTATAGAAGGAGTGAGATCCTAAGGGTGTTTCTGATCGCAAGCTGTTCAGTGGTTGTGGTTTGCTGCTTGGGCATGCTAGGCTTTTTTCTTGTTTGTTTGTTTAGAGACCACTAATGAGTGAGCAATCTCCTGCTTATCTTTCTGAGTTTGTGATACCTCGCTCAGGAGGATATTCTGAGGATATCCAAATCCATCCATTTGCCTGCAAATTTCAGGATAACATTTTTTCTTTCTGGTGAGTAGTGCTCCATTGTGTAAATGTACCACAGTTTTTTAAACCATTCTTCAGTTGAGGGACATCTAGGTTGCTTCCAGGTTCTTGCTATTACAAATAATGCTGCTACGAACATAGTTGAGCTAATACCTTTGGAGTGCAAATGTGCATCCTTAGGGTATACACCCAAAAGTGGTATTGATGGGTCCTTGGGGAGATTGATTCTCAATTTTCTGACAAACCACCATACTGCATTCCAAAGTGGCTGAACATGCTTACACTCTCACCAACAATGGAGTAGTGTTCCCTTGATCCGCATCCTCTCCAACATAGGCTGTCATCTGTGCCTTTTACCTTAGCCAATCTAACAGGTGTTAGGTGGTATCTGTGAACTTTGAAACATTCTCTGTTTATAAAAATGATGTGTTTAACATGTAATAGAATTCCTCTTACTATTCTTCTCTTTCTCTAATCTGGAATTTTCTATGTAGGTATATATAGAAATATTTTATATGTAAAATATATATACAGTTAAATAAAGGTGATGAAGTTAATGAAAAACAAAATAAATTAAAATTCTTATTTGTGGAATATGAGGATTCTCACAGATGTGTGGAAATAAGCATTTTTCTTACTGAACCAGTCTACCATTTGCAATATATTGAGTACTAGTTCTACCATTAACTGTGTATCTGAAATAAGATAACAAACATTTATGAAGTTTTATGTAATATTAATCAATTTGGAAAATATTGTTTTATTAAAAGTCATTAAATGTGTACATAGCAAAGTAAAAGAACTTTTAAAAAATTTGACCTTCTTGGTCGTTACTATACATTTCATTACAATGGGGACGACAGACAGGGAAAGTGATCACAGTAGTGTTCTTTTAATGTAAACTAGTCAAATTAACCTGAAATTCATTTATATAAATAATAACATTTACAAATCTCCAATAGATTGTTGCTGATGATAACTACAAGTCTTTCTGTAAGGCATAGTTCTTCTAGTCCATAGTTTAGCCAGGCTTTCTAAAGGAATGATGGGTAAATATACAAATAGTAAAACAAGCTACCAAAATCCTCTCTGGGGCTAAGCAGCCAACATGCGTAATCTGCAACATATTACTCTAAAGAAGACACAGAGAAATGAGAAGTAGTAAACACAGTTCATTCAGCAAACAGGTAATATACTCAAAACCCAAAGCCATGTCTGTACAAGAAAGTTTGGTCTATTATGATATTAGTAGTAGATTTTGTGCTTTAAAAATTACTACTACATGTATTTATTTATCTAATATGTATGTGTGCATGCCTGCTTGTTCATATATATGCAAATGAGTGAGCTAAAATAAATATTTGGCTGTGTGAGGAAAATATTGGAGAGCTGATTCCCTTTTTAAGAATGTGGGGCTAGGAATTGACTCAGGTCTTTGGCCATTCAGTTCAAAACTCTCCCAACTCAGACATGTCAGCATCCTACAAGTTATTCTTCCTTTCGGTGGTACTTTGTTTTCCTCATAAGATTTTAGATTGAAAAATTACATTTGAGATAATAAATATCTTCAGTTCCTAATGTGCACTGGGAATAAATACCAATACAAATATTTATCTTCAAATATATTCTTAACATAACTAGCTTCTCCTCAATGTTGGAGGAATCTTGTAAGCACTCTAAGGTTGTGGCCTAAATAAATAAATAAATAAATAAATAAATAAATAAAGGAGTCTTAGTATTTTTTACCCTCTATATACATTTTCAGATATGTAAATATGTCTAGCATATATGCATTACATTTATTAAAATATTCTGGTAGTTTAATTAGTTAACATGTTATGTCTATATTATTCTGATAGAGGGTATGTTACCTCATAGAAATAAAAGATGGAATTAAATCTTGATTTTGTATAATACCAAGAATAAGATGGAGTGTGTTTTATGAGTATTTCTTGATCTCTAACAGTTCTTTTGGCAATTTTGAGTAAATATCTAAAATCAAGTTAGTAAAATTGCTGACTTCACATTTTAGTCATAGTCCAAACTGTGAATTATTTAGCTGATTCACATATCTTTCCTCTGAACTATTTAAAAATGTTCATTAATACTTCTTATATTTTTAAGTGTATTAAAGAAAGATAGAAAGGTGTGCATGTGTGTGTGTGTGCATGTGTGTTGTACGTGTGTATGTGTGTGTGTGCATGTGTATGTGAGAGAGAGACAGAGAGAGAGAGTGTGGGTGTATGTTCTTGGGATTGTATGTATGTGGGTATAGGTGTGCCAATACGACAGCATGCATGCTGAAATTAAAGATTTCAGGACTCTGCTAACTATCACCATGAGTTTGTGAAATTATAACTGGTTTATCTTATCTTTCTCAGCCACCAATTCTGCCCCCCCCTTTGACTTCCAATGTATAAACCAAACAATAAAATTCTACTAAGGATACCAGTGTATTTTAATAGTAAAATAACATGATCATAATCAAGAGGAGGAATAGAGAATGTATTTCATGTTACTGTTTGTTGTGCATCATTTACGGTAGTTGGGATAGAAACTCAAACAAGAATCTGGGGAAAGAATGTGCAATTTACTGTCTTGATCACCATGGCTTGTTCATCATACAATCCAGGACAACTACCCAGGTTTGGCAACACCTAGTGAGCTGACCTTCCAAGTAATTAAGAAAATGGACAGTAAACTTGTCCCAAGGCAAATAGGGTTGGGGCATTTTCACAGTTGAGAATAACTGTATTTTTGTTTTTTTTTAGTCAGCATTAGTATTTATTCATCTGTAAATCAATAAAACAAATCTCTTCCTTGTAAATGAAATTATTCTGATATTTCAGAGTAACACCATCTGTTGTGACATTAACATTTTGAGAGTTTCATAGACAACATATTTACAAAATAGTTATATATGCTGTAAGATTGAAACCAATAATAGTCATTAGATGCATCAATTCTACTGTGTATAATGGCCCAGAGAAAGCCCCAAGCTATTTTCTCTTGCTTCCAAATCTAAAGCAGTAGTTTCTAAAATAAACTAATCAAAAACTACCATAGGAGATGTGGCATTTGGCATTTCCTTAACTCATGTCTTCACTTAAACATGGAAATTCTGAGATTTCATGAACTTCCATGAAATCTTCCTTGGTGTCTGTGATATACCCTAAATCAAAAACCAAACTATTTACATTATAACATATAGAGCATATGTGAAATAAGTAATGTGATTTATATTACCAAAGGTACTATGGCTGCCTCAGAGTCTCCTGAATATTATCAATCATTTAGTTGTGTTACTGATGACTGTAGTAATGAGGGCTATTTTTGTTACTATCTAAAAAAAAAAAACATTTAATGGTGAAAAAAATGATTTAGCACAGAGTTCTAAGTTTCAGCCCTTGTGTTAAGGTGTCACAGTGACAAGACAGGAAGAGCTGTGTGATATGAGGTTTCTGACATGTAGAAAGAGAGGTGTAGAGGTCTAGACACTCTCTTAGTCACAAATAATTACACAAAGGCTGATACTAATTTTATTTTGCTTGGCCTATAGTTCAGGAATACTGCTAGCTACATCTTGTATCTTTTTTTTTAACAGTTTAAAAAAAAACACTTAAAAATCTTTTCTTACACAACTCAAATTCTTTTTATGAGGCTACAATTACCCTGAAACCCAAGCCACTCAAAGATTTCTGTTATGAATATTGATGCAAAAATTCTCAGCAAAATTCTGGCAAACTATAAGCAATAACATACAAAAAATATCATCCACCACAATAAAGTAGGACTCATTTCAGAAATGCAGGGATGGTTCAACAAACAGAAAACTGTAAATGTCATCCATCATATAAACAAACTGAAGGAAGAAAACCCACATGAGTAAATTCTTAGACACGAAAAAAGCCTTTGAGAAAATCCAACATTCCTTTATGATAAAACTTCTGGAGAGATTAGGAATACAAAAACAATCTAAATATGATAAAGGCAATTTACAAGATGCCAACAGCCAATATCAAACTAAATGGAGAAATATTCAAAGCAATCCCACTAAAATCAGAACTAGACAATAATGTCCTTTCTCCCCTTATCTATTTAATATAGTTCTCAAAGTTTTAGCTAGGGCAATAAGACAACAATAGGAGATTAAGGGGATACAAATTGGAAAAGAAAAAGTAAAACTATCTCTATTTGCAGATAATATGATGGTATACATAAGTGACCCACAAAATCTAACAGAGAACTTCTACAGCTAATAAAAACCTTCAGCTATGTAGCAGGATACAAGATTAACTCAAAGAAATCAGTAGCCCTCCTACACACTAAAGATAAAAGGGCTGAAAAAGAAATAAGGGAAACATTACCCTTTATAATAGCTGCAAATAGCATGAAATACCTTAAGGTAACTATAACCAAAGAAGTAACAGATCTATTTAACAAAAACTTTAAATCACAGAAGAAAGAAATTGAAGAGGATATCAGAAAATGGAAAGCTCTCCAATGTTTCCGGATAGGTAGGATCAACATAATAAAAATGGCAGTTCTACCAAAAGTAATCTATAGATTCAATGAACTTCCCATCAAAATCATAACACAATTTTTTACATACCTGGAAAGACAATGCTCATTATCATTTGAAATAACAGGAAAACCATGATTGCCAAAACAATTTTACTCAAAAAAAACCAAAAAAACAAACAAACAAAAAAAAGAATCTCAGGAGGTATCACCATCCCCTAATTCAAGTTATGCTATAAAGCTTCTATAATAAAAAATAGCCTGGAACTGGCATAAAAACAGACTTGTAGATCACTGGAATTGAACTGAGGATCCTGACATTAACCCAAAAACCTATGAACACCTGATCTTTGACAAAAAGGCCCAAAATATTCAATGGGAAATAAGATAGTTTCTTTAACAAATGGTGTGTGGCATAGCTGGATGGTAGTATACAGAAAAATGTAAATAGATCCAGTCCTATCACCATGCACAAAACTCAAATCCAGGTGTATCAAACACCTCAACAGAAACCCAGCCACATTGAACTTGATAAGTAAAAAAGTGGGAAATACCCTTGAACACATGAGCACAGGTTATCACTTCCTAAATATAACACCAGTAGCACACACACTGAGAACAACAACCAGTAAGTAGGATGTCCTGAAACTGAGAAGTTTCTGTATGTAAATCCAAGGACACAGTGAATAAGACAAAACGACAGCCTACAGAATTGGAAGATTTTCACCAATCATACTAATGACAAAAGACTGATCTGTAAATTATGTAGAAAACTCAAGAAACTTTAGCCCCAAATCTTGAATAACTTGATAAAAAATGGGGTTCAGATATAAAAAGGGAATTCTAAGCAGAATAATTAGGAATGACTGAATAGCACTTGGAAAAGTGCTCAACTTCTTTAGCCATCAGAGAAATGCAGATCAAAACAACTTTGAGATACCACCTAACACCTGTCAAAATAGCTAAGATTAAAGACACAGATGACAGCCTAGGCTGGAGAGGTTGTGGAGCAAGGGGAACACTCCTCCATTGTTGGTGGGAGTGTAAGCTTGTTCAGCCACTCTGTAATGCCATATGTTGATTTCTCAGAAAATTGGGAATCAGCCTCCCCAAAGATCCAGCAATACCACTATTAGGCATATACCCTGAGGTGCTCATTTGCACCCCAAAGGCATTAGCTCAATTATGTTCATAGGAGCATTATTCATTATAGCAAGAACCTGAAAACAACCTAGATGCCCCTCAAATGAAGAATGGATTAACAAACTGTGGTTCATCTACACAATAGAGTACTACGCAGCAGTAAGAAAAAATGATAAAACCTTAAAATTTTCAGGAAAATGGATGGATAACACTCCAAGGTCTTTCAGATCGCAAGCTGTTCAGTGTTTGTTGTTTCCAGCTTGGACATGTTTTGTTTGCTTTTTGCTGTTTTGTTTAGAGTCCACTAATGAGTGAGTACATTCCCTGCTTATCTTTATGGATTTGTGATACCTCCTTCAGGAGGATATTCTCCAAATCCATCCATTTACTTGCAAATTTTAGGATATCATTTTTTCCTACTGCTATGGCCATACCATGCTGAACATGCCTGTTGCATCTGATCTTTGAAGCTAAGTAGGTTTGGGACTGGTTGGTACTTGGATGAGGACTTAAGATTTTTATTATCCCTCCCAAAAGTAGGGTCATTAGTTGAACAAATGGCTGTAGATACAATCCTTTATACATGAAAATCTCCTATAAGCAAAATTTAAACAGGAGCCTTAAGATATCTAGGAAAGTTTTTCATCTTCACTATGAAATTAAAAATTGTAGCAGCTGTGAATATCAGCATAAAAACATTGAGAAAGCCAAAGCCAATGAAATTGTTGGATTTGAGGGAGGGGCAAATGAGACCCAGTGTCTAGTAGCAAGTTGTTGTCAATTCTTTACATGAAGGAATGGAGAGTCTCCTTTCTGTGAGAGTATGGCTTCTTGTAGGCCCTCTGTGTTACAGTGAAATATCAGTCCTTTAACCCCATACACAGATGAACAGCATAAATTGAAGACAGTAGATTTGGTGGGAGACGACATAATATGGTAAAGGAATGGGTTGGAGGAGTAGGAGATAGAAATGAAATAGCCATAGATGCAATAAAAAATGGATACATGTATGAAATTATCAAAGAATAAAAAGAAAGAAAAAAATTCAATAACATTGAACAAAGGACTAATCTAAATCAAGGTTAAGATGGGACCATATTATTGGTTATAATTATACAGTGAAAATTATTTTCAAAATATAGAGGGTTAAATGTAATTTTCATTTGACAGTTAATATATCTCAGTATCCTAATATCTAAAGACAACACCAATTTTATCCTCCAGTTATAAATAATGGCTGGAATTTCATGTCCTTTTACGTGCCCATTCAAAAACTAAAAAAAAAAAGAAAAAGTTGTCTGTGATCTGAATTTCTATAAACTATGTCTTGTTATTAATATTAAAGCATATTTGTCATGTGTGATTCCAGTCTTCTTACACTTGATTTATTTTGTATTCAAATGGATACAGTTCTTTTTATCATGTGTACATCTTTCAACATAAGTACATACTTATATTTGTCTTGAATGTGAATCTATTTCTGATGAGAAAACTGAATTATTTCATTATCTTATCCCTTTAATCTAATTCAATATTTTTAACCTCAAACTACTTCTGTTTTATTTAATATCTTTACAATTCAAATTAGTAAAAGAAATCTTTGATGTTAACTTTTTTTTTCCACACTGGTTCATTGTGCAAACTCTTGTCTGAATACTCATTTGTGTAAGCAGAAATACAAATTTATTTGCATCCCATTGTGATCCAACCTCAGCTAGTTTTCCTGCAAAAGTGATGTTGTTCTTATTCTGTATTCTCTATGTCTAATTTAATATCATTTTATAAATATCAGTCTTATATTTCACAATGGAATGCTTCTTGGGTGTTTTTTCATTTTTTTTCTGAGATCTTGATTCAGATAAACCATATGTTACTGAGTATTATGAGGAAGGTTTTAAAGATGGCTGTCCCCAGTTTATACCAGTTTTTATTAGTTGTCAGCCATCTGTGCATTCGTGATTATATAATAATTTTTGCTTTGTGTTCCAGTTAACTTCTATTCTCCTATTGATACTGATGTTAGATGTTAAAGATACAAAATTATGATTTATTCAATTCAGTTTTAGTCTGGGTTTACATTTACAAATTGTTTTGAATGCACTGTCTGGTCTTCATTTAGGCCCCATTTTTTTAACTGTTGTATTTAAAGTGTCACTTTGTAAAGTGCAAGCTCAGTCAAAACAATCAAAAGACTGAATCTATCACTGTCCATTTGAGCTCATTTTCTTACACAAATTTTTCTGACTCTTTAGGTTTTATTACTAGTTCACCGACACTGACCAACATGCAGGACTTGATTACCTCTCAGTATTCTCTACACATGAGTATATTAAGAATTATGCTAAATTTAACCACTGGCCTGCACATATTTAAATTGCTACATAAATTACCGGATATTTCAAAGCTACTGTGATAAGTGCTTTTGAAAAAAGCATTATTCTTCCTTAGTTTTAGTTCATTGGATAATGAATTAGAAGCAATCTCTTCTAAATTTTTATTTTTTTTCAGAGACTCATGTACTTTGTAGAGTTTATGTTTTGTAACTTCTTTGAGACATGCAGTCAATTAGTCTAGACTAACCATAAATTGAGTGCATAGTTTAGGCTAGCCCTGGGCCTCAAGTTCTCCCACTGGGGACCTATCACACACACCTATGGAAAGTGCTTAAAAAACAAATCAAGAGCTAGCTTGTTAACAAAACTAAAGACATTTTTTAATGCTAAAATTGATTTGTTACAGCGATGGTTATTACTTGGTTGAGATAATATTTTATTGTCTAAGTCAGAGCATAATATGCCTTCAAATATGTTGCACACATTGTATCTGGCACTAATAAGTCCTTATTACTAATGGAGGGATAAATAATCTTTACATGATAATTATTTAGTCTGTAAAATAAGAGTAAATTATTGCAGCACAAAACTTTACTAAATAAAATTATGTCAAATTTCTATAACATTTTGAAATAAGAGTATTAAAATAGATAACAAATCTAAGTTCTTTTAATGTAATCTTCTAAGAAGCAAAATATTTTAAAATATATATGTGCACTTGAAAAATATAAAATCATTGTATAATTATTGAAAGATACTCCTTATATGTACAGAGCCACACTTGGAGACAATACCTTGAAGGAAGACATTTACCAGCATACAAAATTATGCTTAAATATGCAATAAGTGTTATTCACAGGTAAATGTAGTTATCATTCCTCATTAAATAAACTATTCTTTACAAAAAAATGTAGATCATCACATAAAACTGCAACTGGATCTAATACAGAAATCAGCAGATAATAGGTAAATTAGCTACATTTCAACATATACAACATATCTCCTGTATTATGGCTCAAAAAAAATCAAAGAAGAGCAGACATTGCAAGAGGCAGAAGACCAAGAACTCTGCTGTATAAGTTTTCCCCACAAATGGCTTTATAAAGAAGCTTAGTTTGATTGTAATGTAAATAGACACATTATCTTTGAAGGGGAAAAATTTGTGTTGTGCAACCCCCTAGAGAATGCAGCAAACACAATAATGACTACTGGGGAAAAAATGGCCTTTCCTAGGTAAGAGTCCCCCATATTGATTAACTCATGCAAAATGGTCAGTTCTCAGAACATATCCAAGCAACCAACAAACATGGACTCTACAGGTTATACTTACATGTATATACACAGAAAAGCACTTTATTAACTGGAGAATTGGTCAATATGTGATGGTAGAGAAAGAGAAGGCAGGGAGAGTGTCATAACTCTAGTTCAGTTAAGAACATAAAAACACATTCTAAAAATATGAAATAAAAAATAATAAGTAAGGTTTTCTTTATCTTTTATGCATATGACAAAATACAGCATATTAGTAACATTTTACTTGGAGGAAAAATTACAAATTTTATTTCTTATTAAGTTGATTTTATGAGATATAATGTCAATAATCAAGCATATATTTCGATTTCAAGTAGAAATGATTATCTAGTTCCAATAATGATAGAAGACAATGAATAAACCTAGTTTCTAAAAATGAAATTAATAATTATAAATATAGGTTTTCTTAAATGAAGGAAAGATATTCTTCTGAAATTAAGAAAAGTTTAGGGGATAATTCAAGGAGTGATGTATAAAATGAGGATTTTTAAAATATTTCATAAAACATTTTATTTATTCTTTTCTCTCACATGTATTAGTATAATATTTGTTGATACATGTTGGTAGAGAAGATATTCTGGTCATTTTTTGCCAACTTACAATAAACTAGAAACTTCTAGGAAGAATGAATCTCTTTGAAAAATTGCTAGTATATCACCTTAGCTGTTTGGATTTTCTGTGGGTTATTTCCCAGGTAAATGATTATTAGGAAGTTCCAGCCAATTGTGGGCCAAGACAACCCTAAATTGGTTGCCCTAGATTATAAACAAAATTTTGAGGGCCATCAGGGAAATGTCAGCAAACAATACCTGAGGCCCTTTGCTTCAGTTCCTGCCTCCAGATAAGTGCTGCTTTGAGTTCCTACTTTAATTTCCCTCAATAATGCAGTTATTCTTATTTTTTATTTGTATTTTATTTTATTTATTATTATGAACAAAGAAGTCACACTTTCTATCCTTATATATCCTTATTCAAGGTCCCTTCCCCCACCCACCACATCAGGTAATTCTCTCTTCTCCACAACTCCCCATCTCCCCACACCCCGGGCAGGTGGCAGGCAGTTCCAAGGTCCCACTTGTCCCAATATTGCTTAGTTCAGCCTCCAGTCCTAGCAGATCCAGTTTTCTCCCCCCAGCCTCAAGATTGAGTCAGGTGTTCGTCGAGGGGGAGTGGGATCCAAACAGTCAGTCCAAGGTGTTTCAGATCCCAAGCTGTTCAGTGGTTGTGGTTTGAAGCTTGGGCATGCTTTGCTTTTTTCTTGTTTGTTTGTTTAGAGTCCACTAATGAGTCAGTACATCACCTGCTTATCTTTCTGAGTTTGTGATACCTCGCTCAGGAAAATATTCTCCAAATTCATCCATTTGCCTGCAAATTTTAGGATATCATTTTTTCTTACTACTGAGTAGTACTCCATTGTGTAGATGTACCATAGTTTGTTAATCCATTCTTCAGTTGAGGGGCATCTAGGTTGTTTCCAGGTTCTTGCTATTATAAATAATGGTGCTATAAACATAGTTGAGCTAATAATGCCTTTGGAGTGCAACTATGCATCTTTAGGGTATACACCCAGAAATGGTATTGCTGGGTCCTTGGGGAGATTGATTCTCAATTTTCTGACAAACCGCCATACTGCATTCCAAAGTGGCTGAACAAGTTTACACTCCCACCAACAATGGGGGAGTGTTCCCCTTGCTCTGCATCCTCAGTATAGGCTGTCATCTGTGCCTTTTATCTCAGCTAATCTAACAGGTGTCAGGTGGTATCTCAAAGTTGTTTTGATTTGCATTTCTCTGATGGCTAAAGATGATGAACACTTTTTCAGGTGCCTTTCAGCCATTCATATTTCTTCTGCTGAGAATTCCCTTTTTAGATCTGAACCTCATTTTTTGATTGGGTTATTCAAGGTTTTGGGCTCTAGATTCTCGAGTTCTTTATATATCTTAGAGATCAGTCCTCTATCATTTGTAGGGTTGGTGAAAAATTTTTCCCATTCTGTAGGCTGTTGTTTTGTTCTATTGACAGTGTCCTTGACTTTACAGAAGCTTCTCAGCTTCAGGAGGTCTCACTTATTGATTGATATTTTTAGTTTCTGTGCCACTGGTTTTATATTTAGGAAGGGGTCACCTATGTCAATTTTTGGAGGGTAGTTTCCACTTTCTTTTCTGTCAAGTTCAGTGTGGCTCTGTTTATGTTGAGGTCTTTGATCCACTTGGATTTTGGTTTGTTCAGGGAGACACAATTGGATCTCTCTCCATTTTTCTACACACTCCCATCTAGCTATGCCAACACCATTTGTAAAAGATACTATCTTTTTTCCATTGAATATTTTGGAACTCTTTGTCAAATATCAGATATTCATAGCTTTTTGAGTTATTGCCTGAATCCTCAGTTCATTTCTATTGATTCACAAGTCTGTTTTTATGCCAGTACCAGATTGTTTTTATTGCTGTAGCACTATAGTATAACTTGAAGTCGAGGATGGTGATACATCCTCAGGTTCTTTTGTTGAGCAATATTGTTTTGGCAATCAAGGCTTCCCTATTATTCCAAAGGAAGTTGAGCATTGGTCTTTTAAGGTCTGTAAAATACTGTGTAGAGATATTGATGGGCAGTGCATTGAATCTGCAGATTGTTTTGGGTAGAATTGCCATTTTTATTATGTAGATCCTACCTATCCAGGAACATGGGAGATCTTTCCATTTTCTGATATCCTCCTCAATTGCTTTCTTCAGTGATTTAAAATTTTTGTCAAATAGATCTGTTACTTCTTTGGTTATTGTTACTCCAATTTATTTAATGTTATTTGCTGCTATTATAAAAGGTGACATTTCACTTATTTATTTTTCAGCCCTTTTATCTTTAGTGTATAGGAGGCCTACTGATTTCTTTGAGTTAAACTTGTATCCTTCAACATTGCTGAAGGTGATTATCAGCAGTAGAAGTTCCCTGTTAGAATTTTGTAGGTCACTTACATATACAACCAGAAGCATCTGCAATAGAGATAGTTTCACTTCTTTCTTTTCCAATTTGTATCCCCTTAATTTCCTTTCATTCTCTTTTGCTTTAGCTAAATTCTCATGAACTACATTAAAGAGATAAGGGGAGAGAGGATATCTTTGTCTAGTTCCTGATTTAGGTGGGATTGCTATGAGGTTTTCTCCTTTAACTTTTATGTAAGCTGTCAGCTTCTTGTAAATCGCCTTTATTATATTGAGATATTTTCCCTGTATTCCTGCTATCTCCAGGGCTTTTATCATAAAGGATAGTTGGATTTTATCAAAGGTTTTTTTCAGCATCTAAGGATATGATCATGTGGTTTTTTTTTTCCTTCAGTTTCTTTATATGATGAATGACATTTACGAATTTTATATGTTGAACCATCCCTGCATTTTAGGGATGAATCCTACTTGGTCATGTTTGATGATATTTTTTGTATAGTATTGTATACTGTTTACCAAAATTTTGTTGAGAATTTTAGCATCAATATTCATGAGAGAAATTGGTCTGCAATTCTCCTTTGTTGTGTCTTTGAGTTGCTTGGATGTTAGGAAATAGTGGCCTCATATAAGGAATTTGGTAATATTCCTTCAGTTTCTACTGTGTGAAATCGTCTGAAAAATTATAGTAGTAATTCTTCTTTGAATGTCTGGTAGGATTCTTCACTGAAACCATCTGGACCTGGGCTTTTTTTACTTGGGAGGCTTTTAATAACAGCTTCAATTTTCTTAAGGGTTATAGGTCTGTTTAGGTAATTAATCTGGTCTTCCTTTATTTTTGGTAAATCATACCTCTCTAAAAAGCTTTCCATTTCTTCTAGGTTTTCCATTTTTATGGAATACAGATTTTCAAAGTTTGACCTGATAATTTTTTGGATTTCCTGGGGATCTGTTTTATGTCCCTCTTCTCATTTCTGATTTTGTTGATTTGGATATTCTCTCTTTCTGCTTTTTTATTAGTTTAGATAAGGGCTTATCTATCTTCTTGACTGTCTCAAAGAACCAACTCTTTGATTTATTGATTCATTGTATGGTTCTTTTTGTTTCAGTTGTATTGATTTCTGCTCTAAGTTTGATTTCCTGTTGTCCAGTCCTTCTAGCTGAGTCTGTTTCTAATTGTTCTAAGGCTTTTAGCTGTACTGTTAGTTCTTTAGCGTGAGATTATTCTAAGCTTTTTATATAAGCATCTGTTGCTATGAAATTTTTCTTAAGACTGCTTTCATTTTGTCAAAAAAGTTTGGATATGTTATGGATTCATTTTCATTAAATTCTACGATGATTTTGATTTCTTTCTTAATTTCAGAGGTGATTCAGTTGAGTGATGTTTAGTTTCCATGAGTTGGTAGGGTTGCTGTGGTTTTTGATGTTATGGAACTCTAACTTTAAGCTCTGGTGGTCCTGATACAAGGGTTTATTTCCATTTTTTGTATCTATTGATATTTACTTTATGACCAATTATGTGGTCAATTTTAAAGAAAGTTCCATGTGATGCTGAGAAATATGTATATTTCTTTGCATTTGGGTGGAACCTTCTGTAATATCTATTAAGTCCTATTGCATCATAATGTCTATTATACTCCATATTTTTCTGTTGAGTCTCTGCCTGGTTGTCCTATCCAGGGGTAAAAGTGGGGTATTGAAATATCCCATTATTATGGTATGAGAATTGATGTGGGATTTATGCTGTGTTAGTGTTTTTTTTTTTTACATAGATATGTGCCCTTATATTAAGGGCTTAAATATTCAGGATTGAAATCTCCTCTTGACCAATTTTTCTTGAGATGAATAAGTAACATCCATCTTAGTCCCCTTTAATTGATTTTAGTTTAAAGTCTACTTTGTTAGATATTAGGATGGTAACCCAAGCTTGTTTCTTATGGCCTTTTGATTGGAAAATCTTTTCCCAATCCTTTACTCTGAGCCTATGTCTGTCTTTGTGGTTGAGGTGTGTTTCTTGTATGCAGCAGAAGGATGACTTCTGTTTTTGTATCTGACTTGTTAATGTGTATCTTTTTGTAGGTTAGTTGAGTCCATTTATATTAAGGGATATTAGTGACCAGTGATTGATGTTTCCTGTTAATTTTGGTGGTAGCTAGTATGTATTTTCTTTCTCTGGACTTTTCTTTTGTGGGAATATTGATTGTTTGTGGTTTCATGGGTGTATCTGGGATCCTTAGGTTGGAGTTTTCCCTCTAATACTTTATGAAGGGCTGGATTGGTAGATAGATATTGTTTCACTCTGATTTGTCATGAAATATCTTGCTTACTCCATCTAATGTGATTGATAATTTTGCTGAGTATATTAGTGTAGTTTGGTAGCCGTGCTCCTTTAGTGTCTGTATAACTTCTGACCCAGCCTGTCTTGCTTTAATCTTTTCGATTGAATAATCAGGAGTTACTCTAATGTGTCTGTCTTTATAGATAATTTGGCCCTTTTCTTTTGCAGCTCTTCAAATTTTTTCTTTGTTCTGTACATTGTGTGGCTTGATTATTATGTGATGAGTAGCCTTTTTGGGTGTCATATCTATTTGTTGTTGTATAAGCTTCTTTTTCTTTATAGGCATTTCTTTAAGTTGGGAAAGTTTTCTTCTATGATTTTATTGAATACATTATCTGTGCCTTTGAGCTGATATTCTTCTCCTTCTTCTATTCCTCATATTCTCAGGATAGGTCTTTTCATGATGTCCTAGATTTCCTGAACATTTTGTGTTATGGCTTTTTTGGTTTTAGTATTTTCTTTGACTGATGTATCTTTTTCTGCTACTGAGTCTTCCACTCCAGAGATTCTCTCTTCCATCTGTTAGATTCTGTTGTTTATGCTTGTATTTGTAGTTCCAGCTCTTTTCTTCAGATTTTCTATTTCCATCTTTGCCTCATTATGTGCCTTTTTATTGGTTCCATTGCAGTTTTTAGTTTCTGGAATGGTTATTTCATTTTTTGGTTTAGCTTTTCTTGGTTTTCTTTCAATGATTTGTTCATCTCTTTCAATTTTTTGTTTGTACTTTCTTCTGTTTCTTTAAAGGAATTTTTTATATCTTCTTTAAGGGCTTCAATAATCTTCATAAAGGTGTTTTTGATGTTTTTTTCCTTCTGTTTTCTCTTCATTGCTCTGTTCAGGGCTTGTAGTTGTAGAACCACCAGTTTTTTCTGGTGTTGCCTTGTTGTTCTTTATATTGTTATATGTATTTTTGTACTCGCATCTGCCCATGGCTTCTGTGTTTCAAGTTTTGGCAGCTCCTTGTCAGTTGTCGCAAAAGGGCATGTTTCTCCTGTCTCTTGTGAACAAAGGATCTGCTAAATCTCTGACTCTGCTCTGGATAGGGGTCTGAATTTCAAAAGCCTCTGTCCTTTTCTGATGATACAGTTTGCTGTGAAGGTGGGGCCCAGCCATGCAAGTTCCTCTCTTTCAGGTGAAGCTGGAGGAGCCCCTCACAGCCAAACCCTAGCTCTTATCAGCTAGAGAGAGTCTGAGATCAAACCACAGTCTTGGAGAGGACTATCTGGACGGATGGTCCAGGGGCAGGAATCTGCTCACCTCTGGATGGGTGTCTGAATTTCAAGAGCCTCAATCCTTGACTCTAATATAAGTATTTGTCCCGTCTATGGGTTTAATTAAAAACTGATTGGCCAAAGGCAAACAGGAAATGTTGGCAGGGCTACCAGGCTAAGAAAACTCAGGAACATCTCAGAGGAGACAGATGCCAGACACAGATGCCAGAGTTGCAGCAGCTTCCAGGAGACCCAGAAGAAATGCAGCTCTGAGAAAAAATACGGAGCAACAAGGCTTAACAAGATGGGTTAGACTGAGAGCAGGTGTTAGCAAATTATATGCTTGGGCCCTAAGTATATCAGTGTAAAAATAATACAAGTATATATGTGATTCTGTGGGAATATGTGTATATCTGGGGGAACTATGGGTCCGAACCTTGAGACTAAACATGAACGTACAGTACAGAACCATTTAAAACAGTTGCAGGCAAGTTTTAGGACTGAAATAATGCACAGTTAAGGTAATTAGTTCTTGATTTAGAATGTTTCGTGATTCTTATAAATCCAGGCATCATTATTTCTACCCTACCATTAAATGGAGTACACTTGATGTGTCATGTTGCTTTATTACCAGAAAAGAATGGTGGTATCTAAAGTCAAAAACTTAAATCTAACTGGCAAGTGAAGCAAAAGGGTAAGCTTTCTTTTGGAGGTTCCCACTACATGTTTGTCTTACATATTACTCACACATATTAGTTTGCCCTCTGAGTTGCTTTTACATTAATACATGTTTACAATCTACATGTTATCAAAAATGCATGAAGGCTGGAGAATGAATACAGCTGAAATCTGCACTACCATTCCTCTGTTTACTCTAACGCCCATGAGCTAACCTCAAACATGAGATATGGTCAGTCATTAAAGTTAATGTGGCAGAAGAGAAAGTGCAGAGCTTCATATAATAGGTGTGACTTCATAAATCTGATATATACTCTCTAGTATTCTTGGGTATTTTCTTTTAAGTGAGGACAAAAACATTATATATGTTTGAAGTAATAATAAGGGGAAAAGACTAATGACAAAACTAGCAGATAAAGGGTTAGGCCTCACTTCTGGGCTCAGGTCTCATGAAGCACAGGTTGGTTTATGTCATTCTTGTTTTTATAGCTCCTATGGCACAGGAACATGTTCCCAACTTCTTAGAAAAGAAGTATGTAAGTCTAGAACACAACAGAAAAGTAGAAATCTCTGAAAGTATTCATTATTGTAGAGATTATAATACATGTTCTTTTACATAGCATTAGAATGTCTACAGCACAAGCTCTTCATCAGAGAATTATTAGTTTATTTTAGTCAAAATTTTGTGTGAGATATATATCACATTGTAAGTGAGCAATGAGCAAGGATATTTTTATACATATAACATTAGTTAAGGAGTTTGATGATCTTTTTAAAACATACCGTCATATCTTGTATTAAAAAAATCTCTATTTCATATGTAAGATAATATGCAATAGCATTTTTATAAATCTATATTTGATTATACTTTATTTCTCTCTTTCTCTCTCTCCCTCTCTCTCTCTTTATTCTCTTATACCTTTCTGATGTGTTCATACACTCATTCCTTCACCATAATTAAACATGTGACTTAAATGAGCTTTCCTATCTGTTCATATTTGTAACACAGTTGTTTGCATTAGATAATATGAAAACAAATATGAAGAAACAAGATTAAAGAAATATGTGGACTTAGATTTTCCATTCTCTGCCAATGTCTTACCAATTTATAGAAGTCCAATAAATGAAATAAAATATTATATCCTCTCTGATTATTTTTATAAATCAAAGATATTGTCAAATTTAACTTAAAAATTTTAGCAAATTTAAAGGCTTAGCATGTGGTAGAATAGGATTCAGTTACCTAATGCACATAAATAACAATAAAAGCTTACTATTGACTATAAATTTTTATAATTTGTGTTACTTGGTAAGAAAAAATAGTTCTTCCCATAACACAGAATCAAAAAATATTTAACTCAGACAAAATATGATATATTTTAACAGGAACTGAAGAAGTCATTGGAGAAAGGAAGAAGGAACAAAGGAAAGAAGGAAGGAAGGAAGAAAGAAAGAAAGTTTGAGTTAAGAAATGATGAGAAGAATTTATGAAGAATGGATGGAGAAGACAAGGAATAAGAAGAAAAGAACAGAAAGGAAGGAAGAGATAAAGCACAAAGTATGCTTTAAGAAGATAATTATCACTGTAGATAAAGAATCTTCAATATTAAAGGGCTAGTAATCTTTATTCCTGTGTCTAACACCATTATCTTCTTATTTTAATATTTGAAAGCTTAGAAAACATATTTCTCCGATGACATTATCTAAACTATTCTCATTTTCCCTAATTCACTTGCTACAGTAAATAAACATATAACATAAGCTATGTAGCAACTTTCTCATTTTTACTGCAATTGACTTAAAGACAACAATATTTTGAGATATTCTTCTAAATTTGATGCCAATTTGAGGAACAGAATAGCATAAAATACAAAGAATTCAGAGATTTCAGAACAGTAGAGAGATGATATTTGATTTATCAAAGCATTCATATTAGCTGATTTTAAATGATAAAAAATTAAAATAATTTTCTTTTAATTTGTTTAAGAGCCCTTACATATGAGAATATCTTTCAACAATTATTGACTGAGATGTTTTTATACAAATTATTCTGTATTAAATAGACTCTAACATTTATAAGGAGGTAAAATCTTCCATTATAAAGAGGAAATACCTGATATCATAAAAAATAAAATCAACCTGACTCAAGATGTTGCTCTCATTCCAAAAATCTTAATTCTCTATATATTTGTTTTCTTCAGGTTGCTATAAAATGAGCAAAATCAGAAGCAATGAAATTTGCTTTTTATTTCCTAAGGTTGTCCTTTGTATACTTTGAAAAAAAAAATGTCATCACACAATAGACACTCAAAAGAATTCAGTTTGACTAACTTGGCTTTATAGATTATTCATGTCTTGGTTCTATTTCTTATTTGTTTTCAAAAACATAAAAACGCTAAAATGAAGATGCTTGGAATTTCAGAGAGAAGAACAATGAATTAAATATTTTATATTAATAAATATAGATGTAGGATATAGATTAACTTTCTGAACTCTCTGATCATTATTGGAAATGAGGGACACTTGGCAGAATCAGTGTTACAAAGGAAAAACAGAATTAAATAGATAGCTCACACAAGCCTGGGACATCATTATCATAATACTTTAATATGATTTTGATTATATTATTCTTAAATGCCAGTATCTGAAATAATTCAACATCATTTAATTTATTTATGTGGTGATAAAACTAATATAAATTAGGCAATGATATTGACATCAGGAAAGACAGACTTTAAAAACACTTGACATCTACATGTTATAACCTTATTTGTTTACTAACTTTTACTAAAAATAAAGGTAAAATTTTATCTCATCTTTCTATAGATTTTATGAATACTTGACTACTTTGATCTTTACCCTCTGATTCCTTTTCACAGCTTACAAGAAATGTGACCATCTTTGACTTACAACATCATTTTTACTGGGTGAATGACTAAGTAACTCAGATCTTAAGATTTTATTTTGTACTGCATGACATGATCTATTCTTGGATATCATGTAACTTATAATTTTAATATACTCAAATATGTATGTATATATTTTTAAAATACTCAAATTGACATACCAGATCATTAAAGCAAATATATATTTATGGTACTCTTAACTCAACTTGATGAACAATAACTTCATCACATTTTGTGTTCCTTATCAAAACTGAAGTAAATAGAGTACAAAATAAAACAATATTTTTTTTTCATTCCTGTTTCATTGCCTTCCTTTATCTACTAAATTTCTTTCCCTATCACCGGTTTCCTTTGTGGTACTCATTTACAGTAAATATTCTCTTGACTCAGAACTTTCTTCTGTCTCCCCTTCTATAGATTAGCCTCAATTCAGATAAGAGATAGTAAGTCACTTTTCATTCTTTCCTTTAAGTATTTACACTTTTTTTTTTCACAAAGAGCTATGTCTTAAGTATGCTTTATTTGTTTGTAATTATGATCTTGGGGCTGAGAGATGGCTTAGTGGTTAAAAGCAAAGACTGTTCTTGCACGCTTGGTTTGATTACCAGCACCCATGTCAGGTTACTCACAACTGGCTCTAATTGCAGTTCTGTGGGACCCACTACCCTCTTTTGAATTCTGGGTAACTGCACTTACAGACATACACATATACACATTATAAGTTTTTAAAAGTGAAGTCAGTTGAGATTATAGTGAAATGCTCATATCTATCTACCTGTTAACCTTTATTGAATACATATCTGCAGTTTAACATAGATAAGCACTTATTAACCTGACATCTGATGCCAGGTGTCACTTTCACAGAACGAGAGTTCTTTGCAGACACAGAATTGCTGGACACATTTCAGGTTTTTCTCTTTTGTCTTCTGAAGCTAAATCTATATTTGGCACACAATAAAAATTATTATTTACACATATTTATTTTTTAAATAAATGAAAAATATTCAAGTTATGAAGACATTTTTTCATAGTCAAATATTTTTATTTGTTTATATTAAAAATAATTTTTAACACTAACTATAAACAAGCATATATGTATTTGAAGAACATTGTCAAAAATTATCAAAATAGTTTCTTCATTCTCTTAATGACTTTTTATTTTAAAAACAAATATACAGGCTTTAATAAATTAGTTTCTTCATTGTATTGTCATTAAACAATCTAAAGACATTCATTAATTTGCATTTGACTAGTTTTCTTTAGCATATTTAAATAGCACCCATTTCCATTTTCAAAGCAGTAGGAAGCATTTTGAATTTCCTTAGAATGCAGTTAAGCTATGTGTCCCTGGGCTAATGATGCATACTATTCTGGATTGTCAGGGAAGCTTGCTTGGACTTTGGTAGGAGAAAACACACTTCTGTTTTTCACAGTGAGGCTCTTTGCTTATTTTAAGGAGAGAATGTTATAATACAGAGAACTGCTGGACACGTTTCACATGAATACTCAGGAAAGACCATGATAAGCTACAGAATGACACAAGAATAATGTGCTTGGGAGTCTGTCCAGCTTGCTGTGTCACCTGTTGTTTCCACGCAGATCAATGGCAGTAATTAAAAAAAAATAGAACACAATATAGGGGAATGGCAGGCAGGGCTTTTAATTAGGCAACAGTAATTCCATGATACAGGAAAAAAAATGTCTATAAGTACAATTTTATTTGTTTAGTTCTGCAAGTTCAAAATATGCCAGGGATGCCAAGTAAGAGCAGGGCCAGTGTGCACAATTTTGTGAGATTCTGACTCACAAATAAAATTAAAATAAGAAATAAATTGTGAGAAAATTAACTCCATAGTATAGACCTTGTGAAAATCTAGGATTAATCTCAACATTCCTTCTAAAAATAAAATATTAATTTATATTGTTTTAAAATTAAAAATTCATTAGATATGGGATGATAGTAAATTGTTTGAATATATTCAAATAATTGTTAAAACTGAAGTTTAAAAAAATTGAAGTAATTAATAGACTTAAGCTTTTACTATTATATTTTAGTTCTAATTTCATTTTGGAGAGAATTTAGTTTTTCTCTTGATATTAAATTCTATATTACCTAAAATATCTGTTTTCTAGCAGTATTAAAAAAATCTCAGAGTCATGCTTTTTTGAGTAATTCAATCATTATTTCAGATTTTCTATACTTATGAATATTTATGTTTGTAGTCCTTCATGGTAGCATACAAAAAGTAGGACCTTGAGTGCTCAAAAACTCAAATTAAAGCTTGGTATGGTAGTCAACTTCTATAAAGAAGGTGGTATCTATGAGTTCAAGGCTACTCTGATCAACATAGTACTTTTCAGATTTTCTAGGCCTCAAAGTGAAAATGTATCAAAAAAATCAAACTGGCAAAAACATGAAAATATTTTCTCAACAAAAAAAAAAACTGATTTAACAAAAAGGAAAGAAAATAAATCTTGATGTTTAGAGAAAATATTTTTAATCCTGCAATGAGCACATAATATGTTATTTGAAGAGAAGCATCTCAGATGATGTGTCTGAATGAATACCACAAAATAATAAAGTGCAAGTATGTATTTTAACTATTTGGTAGAGTGAAAAGACAGCAGGCTTTCAGGAAAAATTATCTGTCTTTTGTATATAATGACTTAGGATATTTTGTTTGTTTTTTTGTTTGTTTGTTTGAATGGAACTAACACTCATTTTTATTATTTTGATATTTAGACAATAATGACTTGCTAATGCTGCAAGAAAACAAAATGGCTTTTACTTTCAAAGAAGCATAAGTTCTCTACAGAACCAAGTAGTTACATTTATTACATTTTAAAGCTATGGATGTGAAAAAGGTAAGAGGAAAAATATGAATTCTTATGTGTGTGTTGCTTTATTTTTCTTTTTTTAAAGGCAAACAAGTTTATTCCAATAAATAAATGCTTAATTAATAATAAAAGCCATAGATGAAACAAAAAGTTTCTGGTTTTCTTGTGTATTTCTCCAAAAATTTTATTGCAATTATTTGTTGTTCTTTTTCAGGCTACAAATCAATTTTTGCTTTACATATATGTCTATATTTATAGTGACTTAAAAGTGAAATATCCCCCATATTCTCAGGAATATTTCCTGATGATACTTTTGGGAGGTTATGAAGCCATTAGATGGTGGTGTCATGCTGGATGAAGTGTTTATGGGGAAAGCTTGAGGTTGTAGCTGCAGCACATTTATAATTCCTTTTCTATGGCTGAGTGATAATTTATCTGCTTCCTTCTTAGAATGCCTGCTGCCATATCTTTCTTAACACTCTGGATGCTCCATCAAGGACCAAAAGTCATAAGAATCTCTGTCTTCTAAAATTTACTTCGGTCATGATATTTTATCAATACACTAACACTAACTAATATAGTATCTGATGCTTTTATTTATTATCTCTTTTGCATTTCCTAGTATTTTGTTTATTGTGATTATTGTTTTTCACTAACTTCTTACTTTGAAAACCATAAATTAATAATATATGTAAACATCTATAATCAAGTTTATTATTTCATCCCATTGATTATATTTTGGTCAATAGTACAATATTATGGTTATTAGGAAACAAAATAGAGCATGGAAATTATACCTTGGCTTAATTTTTATCAGCATAAGACCCTTCATTACCATTACTAATTTACATTGATTATTTTACATATTTTAGTTTTCTTATTAGAAAATTGCTTAAACTTATTTCAGGTTGACATGAATGCACAGATTAAGAAGTAAAATTAACTATTTCAATATATGAATATAGAATCTCTCCACAAGCCATATGAGGTTCATGATAATAATGAATATGATGCTCTCAAATTCATGAACTTTCTTAAAAACTTGTGAATTTTTAAAATCTTTAGCCTGAGAATCTTGATTAAATACTTTGTAAATGATAATATCCTGACAGTCCAATGTCTAGAGAACTTTTATTACTTGATTATAATTTCTAATACTTATGTTAATTACATAATTTATACTTGCAAATAGATTTTGATACTGTTTTTTTTTAAGTATTTTACTTTAGGGTTAGGGTTAGGATATCATGAGTATGTAGACAGCTCACATTGTATCATGGTATGAGCCTGTTCATTACAGATGGACTAACATAACTACTATGAGATGGTCTTTCTGTACACTGTCACTATTTGTTACTATAACTGGTTAATAACAAAGTTGCTCTGTGGCTGTAGAAATGGCTCAGAGGCTAAGAGCACAGGTTGCTTCTGCAGAGGTCCTGCATTCATTTTTTTGCAACCTCATGGTAGCTCACAACAATCTATAGTGAGATCAGATGCCCTCTCTGTAATGCAAGTATACAAGCAGGCAGACCATTGTATACATAATAAATAAATATTTAAAAAGCATTAAGAAAGCTCCTTTGGCCTATGGCAAGACAGGATACAGCCAGGTGGAAAATTAAAACAGAGATACAGTACAAGAAGAGTGCCCCAGGGAAGACCCAAGCCAGCCACACAAGGAGCAAGATGCCAGCAAACTGGTAATGCTACAGCCATGTGTCAATACATAGATTAACTGAAATAAGTTAATTTAAGATGTTAGAACTAACTAAGAAGAAACCTGAGAAAGAGTCCAATATTTTGTAATTAATATAAAGCCCCTGAGTGATTACTTTATAGGTGGCGGTGGGACCAAGGTGACTGTGGGACCAAGGTGGCCTAGGTAAGACAGAGAAAAACTTTTGTCTGTGATTGGCAAGCACCATAGAGCATTGAGCCACACAGATCTGAGAGACATTTGATTGTAGGGGCTGCCAAGTTAAACCAACATAGATATTTTAAAAGTATCTTGACTTCAAAAGTTGGGTCTAAGTATATGTTACTTTAGAAAAGAGGTTATGCTTTTGCTTCCACAGGAGATGATAACCTATCAATTGCTTCCAGGCTAATATGGTTTGATTGAACAACAGCCTCTGAAAAAATTTCAATAGAAATGATGGCTTACGTTATCCAACATCTATAGCAGTTTACTATACAATACTAAAAATACTGGCAGAGATGAACCAACCACACACAACACCCCAGTCAGTACTAACAATTTAAAAACTTTCATGATTCCCAAAAGATTGCTAGCAACTCCCCCAAATCAGTGTGAAGTAGTATCAACAACCACATGCAAATTCCCAAAGTGTTATTTATGAAGGCTTGTTTTTATTTAAAGTGGATTTTTTTTAATAGCTACTGGTCATAGTCAATCTCTTTCTAAAGAAAAAAATGAGAATATAATAATGGAAATAATAAAAATAGTTTACTTAATCTACTTTGATCTAAACATTAAATGTTAACCTAAAAATATTTACATTGATATGAGTTGTGGTTTATTGATACAAATTGAAGGTCACTTTTATTAAATTATGTGTATATTTATAACTCTTGCTTAATGTATTATGTTTATGCATCTCATTTAAAATTATAATGAATAATTAAATATAGATTAATAGTCATCTATTATAATCAAACTTTTAGTCATGTTAGATTTGTTTTCTAGGTATAAAAAGATATATTTCAATTACTTACATAATCTTCAAACACTTCAAAGATATGCAGAATAGGGCATTTAAAAAATTTTAAGAATTTAAAATTTTTTCCTCAATAAAATAGACATGCAAGACTCACAGTAAGGTGGCCACTGTACTTTGTCAAAACAAGGCAAAGATGGTCCTTCAGATTCCTGCTTTATGGACGAAATTACCAGAAATTCTCTACAATACAGAAGAAAACAACTAATAAACATTTCTAGTAGGTGAAGTATTCCTTAAATTTCCTGTTTCACTAAGATACTTGCCAGAGACTTTATGCCTGAAGGCAAAAAATGGATGCCCCAATGTTACAAAGTACTTTTAATGACTTTCTAAGCAGCCAGCTATTTTTGCTGCTTCTCATATTCTCATAGTTTTGGAAGTTGCTTGCTTTTGATTCCTGCTTACTCAGAAAATATTTTCTTCTCAGGTCTATCATGGAGATAAAGACTAAATAGTTATCATTTTCCTTGGTTATGGTAAAAGGTTAATTACATATTAGATCACAAATTCTGGTTGTTACTAAATTAAAACTCAGAGCCAGATATCAGAGAAAAGCTGGAATATTAGAGAAAGAAATAAAACCACAGTTAAATCTAACTCAGCCAAGATATCTTCCAGCTTCCTTGACCTCACTTCTTGTTGCTGCTATATAATAGTTCTGTCTTCCTATGCCTGCCTAAATACCTTCTTTGCCCAGTTGTTTCACTTTCTGGTTAAACTCTGCTTCATATTGTATAGTTAAGATTAAAGGTGTGAGCTACTACTGTTTGGTAGTTACACCTTGAACTCACAGAAACACAGAAAGATCTCTGTCTCTGGAGTTATGAGATTGGAGGTACAGGTTACCACTTTCAATTTGATAGGTTACCACTCCCTCTACCTGTTGTGTTTGTATCTCAGACTTTTGGGCCTAGCCCCGAGGTTCTGACCCACAGTTCCACATAAACACACAGATGCTTACATTAATTTTATGCTGATTGACCTAGGGCCCAGGGATATATAACTTGATAATTCCTTCGTCTTAACTCAACCCATGATTCTTATCTTTTTTAGTCATGTTGCTCTGTATCTTTTCTCAACAGCATTTTAACTTCTTCCTTTTGCATCTCCTGGCATCTCCCCTATGCTCTTCCTATTCCCAGAGTCTTCTCAGTCTGGTAGCTGTGCCCACACTTCCTTTCTGTCTTCAGCCAATCAGCATATTTATTAAATTAGTAGGCAGGACAATTTCTTACAATGTAATAACATAATCCCATTACATTCCCTCCCTGCTTTTTATCTTTTTAAAACAAGAACCCCAAATCTAATATCTTTTTTCTCCATTACCTATAATGACTTATAACCAACACTGTAAACAAACAAAAACATCTATAATCCATTTTTGGGGAATGTAGATGTAGTTCTCTACAGTACGTCCTGCTGAACAGGGATGCTGGCAATGCCATGGGGACTCAAAGGAAAATGTAGGATTATAGACAAATCTTTTGTGGAGAAGTGTGTAAGGCTGCATCATCTCAGCCTGTCTCCTTGAAGTTGTTTTGGATGCAGAACTCAGAGAAAACTGCAACAGAAGTACTCTGAAATGCTGGATATTCTGGGCTATCCATTTTAATTGCAGACTTTTCAGGGGGTCTTCCTCAATCAAACCTTCTTTTCTTTTTTTTCTGTATTGTTGTTAAAATCAATATCAAACTTAATATTAAAAAGCAAAACCTTCAGGATTTTCTTTGACCAGGAATAAATCCACAAGCTCTGTGGCATTTTATGGTTCATATAATCACCAAGTAAAACACTGTCATTTGCTGTTCATGAACTCCATTTAAGTATTTGTTAACAGAGCCTCTTAAAAGACACATAAGTGTTTTGCCTCTAATGCTGAATCAGGAAACCTCTCATTTAGAAAGCCAAGCCTTTGCTTGCCTCCAGCAAATACAGCTGACCTGAGAAAACATTTTTTTCTACTAAAAATCAGTCTTTGTTTCTGTTTCCTTTTTATTCAATATAACCAGAAGCTTTAAATCCATTATACTCAACTTGTTACTTACATGGAGTCTTCTGTGAGACTTTGGGAATCAAACTTCGTGCATCTTAAACAGACATTTTGTAATTAAAGCCTGAACACTGCAACACCTCTACACCATGACCTCATCAAAACACAACTCAGAAGCTGCTTTTGTCTCCATTGTGTGCTTTATAACACTTTTAAATCTTTCTCCAGTTGATACATATGCCCCACATTGGGTGCCATTTTTTGGAGTATTTTTCTAGCCCAGGCTTTCAGGCCTAGCCTTGAGGAACTGATCCACAGTCACCTGTACTACACCTGCCCTTCTGACTTGACTGTGGCTGAATCTGTTCTGTGATATTTCAGAAAGGTTTTATTAACTATATATCATAGCAAGATATGAAATTTAGAGTCCTAAAAAAAAGGATAATTGAATATTATCTTTAACTTTGTCAAATGCAACAAGACTAGACATAAAACTATAATTCTTGCTTGATAATTTCTTGTTATATATAATTTTGTTATGATAAAGTTTAAAACTTTCTTTTTTGATTAGACAAAAATGGTCATACTCACAGGACACTATTTATGTCATTAATAGGGTCTTCTAGTCTTTCTCTGATTGAAAATAATTATTTTTCTAAATGGAAATAGGATCATATTACTCCCTTGCTGAAAGCCTGAAATTTCTCCTTCAAACTTTTTATTGACTCTGATCCTCACTTCCTGTGAAACCCTTTTCCCTCTTCTCTAAAGCACAATTCACAACTATTACCTGTGTGGAACCTGGCATGGGCCACAGGCATGAATCACTATGCAAACCTCTTCCTGTCTGTAATCTCACCTGAGGGCTGGTTAGGGCAGCATTAAGCTTCAAAGTCAAGCTATTGTAGTGAACAGAGTTTAAATTTTATGACTTCATATGTGTTATGTATAAGGAGGCAGAGGTATATTTACCTACATAGGAATCTGTCAGAATTCAAAATCCCCTCTGCCTTTACAGGCCACTATTAATGTACTGGCCTTTCATTATATGATGCTTGTGAGGTGGCTATCTTTATTTGAGGTCTCCATAGCCAATGCTGGACTAAAGAGAAGGATGAAGATGAGGTGGGAGTAGAAGGAGAAGGGGTATCAGGATAGGGTGAATCTATCTACTCTGCTCCTGAATGCCCTAGTAGCAGGTCCCCTCTTAGTTATCATGGGTCAGTGTAAGGTAATCACTACTAGGTACAAGAAGCAGATAGAATAACAAAATTTTGGCAAATGGACGTAAGGATTCCATGATGGGCACAGGCCGGCTTCAGAGGGCCATTTGCACACTAAGCATTTGTGTGAGTTACTTCTCTCACAGCTGTGATAACACTCCTCAAAGAAACAACTTAAGGAGGAATTTTTCAGCCATTAAAGGCTAGGCTCACAACCAGAAATATCAGAGCATTTTTTCAAGTGCCTTTCAGCCATTTGCAATTCTGTTGCAAAATTCCTTTTTACTTCTCAATCCCATTTTTTTTATTGTGTTATTCAAGGTTCTGGGCTCTAGTTTCTTAAGTTCTCTATATATTTTAGAGATCAGTCCTCTATCACTTGGAGGCTTGGTGACAATCTTTTCCCATTACATAGGCTATCATTTTGCTTTAATGACTGTATCCTTGGCCTTACAGAAACTTCTCAGTTTCAAGAGATCCCATTTATTGATTGTTATTGTTAGTGTCTGTGCTACTGGTGTTATATTTAGGAAGTGTTCACCTGTGCCAATACATTGGAGGGTATTTACCACTTTCTTTTCTATCAAGTTCAGCATAGCTGGTTTTATGTTGAGGTCTTTGATCCACTTGGATTTGACAGAAAAGCCAAAGTTTCCCAAAAAATTTTGCTCAACAAAAGAAGCTTAGGAAGTAACACCATCCCTTACATTAAGCAATACTATATAGCTACAATAATAAAAACAGCCTGTTACTGGCATAAAAAAGATTGTGTATCAATGGAATTAAATTGAAGACCCAGACATTAACCCACACACCTATGAACACCTGATTTTTGACAAAGAAATAAAAAATATTCAATGGAAAAAAGATATTATCTTCAACATATTTTCTTGACATAACTGGATGCAGTATGTAGAAAAATGGAAATAGAGTCAAGCCTATCACCCCAGAACTTTTTTTTTTATAAGATCTGAGAGTTACTATAGTGCAAAATTTATAAGTTTGGTTTTCTTTGGTAGAGAGCATCTATAGTTTAAAATAAAAATGCATATTTAGAGATTATAATGTATTTAATTGAAAATTACAATATATTCTGCTCATAGTTTCTGTTATATATCTACCTTCAGATCATCCTACAGCTCTTCAATTTTCTCTCTCAAAATTTATACATATATTCCTCATCATTCTTTCTCAAATGTATGTATCTTTTTTATTAATTGCTGTTATATATATACATATATTTACATGTATATACCTATATATTTCTAAATGTATACAGTTCATATAAAATTACCCACCTTGCTCCTCCATAGAAAAGAAGTAGTCTCTGTACAGCAATATATCTTCAGAACCTTATGTATGGGCTTTTTCTGAGTATTTATGTTCCTTAAAGTTTTCTACATAACTTCTGTGAAGTGAACCCAGGCCCAGTGTTGGGCACTCAGCTTTGGGGAGGAACACAGTCTTCCCTGAACACAGTAGCCATAACAGCAGTGGAGGAGCAGCTGAGTTCCTAGGTGCAGAGCTGAGAGGTCAGAGGTCAAGAGGTGACAACAGACATCATAGCACTGCGACCTCACAAGAAAAGCTTATCCTCTGAACACATAGCTGATTAGGATCCCTCAAACCAACAACCCACTAAGAGCCTACCAAGAAATAACCAAGAATGAATAGAAGAAACATTGGCCAAATGCCAGTGCAAGAATATTTACAACAATAGAAAAGTCAACAAGATACCACCAGAAGAAGCAAACAGTTCTATACCTTCAACACCTGAACATGTCAATGAAGAGGGAAGAAAAGGAAATGACCTTAAAAATAGCTTTATGAAACTAATAGAATCCTTAAAAGAGGATATAAAAAAACTCCCTAAAAAAAAGAAAAAAAAAACCCAGAAAATTAGGAGAGATGACCAAAGCCCTGGGAAAAAAATAAAGAAAACAAACAGGTAAAAAAAAAATTACCAGGAATTAAAAATTGAAATAGAAGCAATAAAGAAGGCACAAACTGAAGAAATAGAAAATCTGAAAAAAATAAAGTGCTGGAACCACAGATTTAAGCATAACTAAAAGAATTTAAGAGATAGAAGAGAGAATCTCTGGGGGTGGAAGACTCAATAGTGGTAATAGATACATCAGTTAAAGAAAACACTAAAACCAAAAAAGTCATAAGATAAAGTGCCTAGGAAATTTGATAAACTAAGAAAAGACCAAACCTGAGAATAACTGGAATTTAAAAAGAAAAATATCAGCTCAAAGGCACAGAAAATATATTCAACAAAATCATAGAAGAAGAAGAACCAACCCAAAGAAGAAAATGCATATAAGAATACAAGAAGCCTACAGAACACCAAATAGACTAGGCCAACATAAAATGTCTGTTTGCCATATACTACTCAAGCCACAAAACCTCAAGAATAAAGAAAAAATACTAAGAGCTGCAAAGGAAAAAGGCCAAATTATCTAAAAAGGCAGACCCATCAGGATAACACCCGACTATTCAATGGAAACAATAAAAGCAAGAAAGTCCTGGTTAGACTTTATACAGACACAAATAGTGCATAGATGCCAACCTAGACTACTCTACTCAACAAAGCTATCAATCAACATAGTTGGAGTAAACAAGGTATTTCACATCATAACCAGATTTAAACAATACCTAACCACAAATCTGGCTCTACAAAAAGCCCTAGAGTGAAATCTTCAACTTAATGGAACCAGAAACACCCATGTAACCACAAATTATTCATAAGCCTACAGAAGAAAGCCTCCCCAAAAAAGGAAATACAAGCTAATACCAAAAATGACAGGAAATATCGATCATTGGTCATTAATATCCCCTAATATCAATGGACTCAATTAACCTATGAAAAGAAACACTCTAGCATCATGGATAAAAAACAAAAACCATCCTTCTGATGCTTACAAGAAATACACCGCAAGTTTATAGACAGACGCATGCTCAGAATAAAGGGTTGGGAAAAGACTCTGCAATCAAATGGCCCTATGAAACAAGCTGGTGGTAGCCATTTCAATATTTAACAAAATAGACTTTCAACTAAAATCAATAAAAAGAGACCAGAATGGACACTACATATTCATCTCAGGAAAAATCCACCAAGGCAAAATTTCAATCCAGAATATTTATGCCCCTAACACTATTGCATCCTTATATGTAAAAAAAAAAAAAAAAATGCTACTAAACTTAAACTTGATATCAAACTTGACACAGTAATATTGGGAGACTTCAATTTCCCACTTTCATACTTTGATAGGTCAACTAGACAGAAACTCAAGAGAAATATGCGATACATCAGAAGTTATGAGCCTGTAGAAATACACCGAAATCTCCACCCAAACAAAAAGGAATATACACATTTTTCAGCACACCATAGAACTTTCTCTAAAATTGACCACATACAATATATTAAAGCAAATATCAACAAATACAAAAAAATGAGTATAACTTGTTGTACCATATCAGACCAGCGTAATTTATACTTAGAGTTCAACAACATCAAAAATTACAGAAAGCCTATCAACTCATAGAAACTAAACATAACTCAATTGAACCAACTCTGGGTCATGGGAAAATTAAGAAAGAAATAAAAAATTTCCTAGAATTTAACAACAAAGAATCCACAACATACCCAAAATTATGGAACACAAAGAAAGCAGTCTTAAGAGAAAAATTCATAGCACTAGATGCCTATATGAGAAGCCTAGAGAAATCCTACACTAGAGAACTAACAGCACAGCTGAAAGCCTTAGAACTATTAGAAGCAAATTCACCCAGAAGGAGTAGACAGCAGGAGATAATCAAACTTAGAGCTGAACTCAATATAATTGAAACAAAAACAGAATAATACAAAAAAATCAATAAATCAAAGAGTTGGTTCTTTGAGAAAGTCAACAAGATAGAAAAACCCTTATCCAAATAACCAAAAAGCAGAGAGCATATCCAAATAAACAAAATCAGAAATGACAAGGGGGACATAAAAACAGACACCTAGGAAATTCAGAGAATTATCAGGTCACATTTTGAAAATCTATACTCCAC
>PVIH01002035.1:188027-206087 GCA_004025045.1 Sigmodon hispidus
AAAAAAAAAAAAAAAAAAAAAAAAAAAAAAAAAAAAAAAAAAAAAAAAAAAAAAAAAAAAAAAAAAAAAAAAAAAAAAAAAAAAAAAAAAAAAAAAAAAAAAAAAAAAAGCCCATGTCCAGATAGTTCCAGTATAGAATTTGACCAGACATTCAACAAAGAGCTAATACCAGTACTCCTCAGAATGTTTCATAAAGTAGAAACTGAAGGAATATTGCCAAACTCTTTTTATGAGGCCACAATTACCCTAATTGCCAAGCTACTCAAAGATGCAACAAAGAAAGAGAATTACAGATCAATTTCCCTCATGAATATTGACACAAAATTTCTCAATAGAATTCTGGCAAACTGTATACAACAACATAAAAAAGATATCATCCAACACAATCAAATATGTTTCATTCCAGAAATACAGGGATTGTTCAACATATAGAAAACTGTAAATGTGATCCATCATATATACAAGCAGAAGAGAAAAATGCACATGACTATGTCCTTAGATGTTGAAAAAGCCTTTGAAAAAATCCAATGCTCTTTATGTTAAATGTCCTGGAGAGATTAGAAATACAGAGAAAATATCTAAATGAAAAGGTAATTAAAAAGAAGCCAACTGCAAACAATAAAGTAATAAGGGAACTAAAAGAGATTAGGGAGATATAAATTGGAAAGAAAAACTGAAACTATCTCTATTTGCAGTTGACATGTTTGCATACATAAGGGACACACAAAATTTTACCAGGGAATTTCTACAACTGATAAACACCTTCAGCAATGTAGCAGAATATAAGATTAACTGGAAGTAATCAGTAGCCTACTATACACTAAAGATAAAACAGCCAAAAAAGAAATAAGGGAAACATTATCTTTTATAATAGTTGCACATAGCATTAAATACCTTGGTGTAACTATCACCTAAGAAGTATCAAATCTATTTGACAAAAACTTTAAAACTCCAAAGAAAAAAATTGAACAGAATATCAGAAAATGAAAAGATCTCCCATGTTCCTTGATAAGTAGGATCAACAGAGTGAAAATGGCAATTATACCATAAACAGACTACAGATTCAACACAATTCCCATCAAAATCCCAAAACATTTTTTTACAGACTTTGGAAGAACAATACTAATTTAATTTGGAAGAACAAGAAAGCTAAGATTTGTAAAACAATTTTGCTCAGCAAAAGAATATCAGGAGGCGTCACCATCCCTGACTTCAAATTATACCATAGTTCTACAGTAATAAAAACAGCCTGGTACTAGTGTAAAAACAGACTTGTGGATCAATGGAATAGAATTGAGGATTCAAACATTAATTCAAAAACCTATGAACACCTGATCTTCGACAAAGAGGCCCAAAATATTCAATGGAAAAAAGATAGTATATTTAACAAATGGTGTTGGCATAGCTGGATGGTAGTGTGTAGAAAAATGCAAATAGATCCAAGCCTGTCACCCTGCACAGAACTCAAATCCAAGTGGATCAAAGACCTCAACATAAACCCAGCCACTTTAAACTTGATAGAAAAGAAAGTGGAAAATACACTTCTACGAATTGGCACAAGCAACCACTTCCTAAATTTAACACCAGTGGCACAGACACTAAAATCAACAATCAATACGTGGGATCTCCTGATGCTAAGAAGCTTCTGTAAAGCAAAGAATACAGTAAATAAGACAAAACAGCAGCCTACCTAACGGGAAAAGATTTTTATCAGCCCTACAAGCAACAGAAGATTGATCTCTATAATATATAGAGAACTCAAGAAACTAGAACCTCAAATCCTTAAAAACCCAATTAAAAATGGGGTTCAGGATTTAAAAAGGGACTTCTCAGCAGATTAATTACAAATGGCTGAAAGGCCTATGAAAAAGTGCTCAACATCTTTAGCCTTCAGAAAAATGCAAATCAAAAGAACTTTGAGATACCATCTTACGCTTGTCAGATTGGCTAAGATAAAAGACAGAGATGACACCCTATGCTGGGTAGGATGCAGAGTGGGATTGAGGGGAACATTCCTCCATTGTTGGTTGGAGTGTAAACTTGTTCAACCTCTCTGGAATGCAGTATGGAGGTTTCTCAGAAAATTAGGAATCAATCTCTCCAAGGATGTAGCAATACAACTTTGAGGCATATACTCTAAAGACGCACATCCATACCCCAAAAACATTAGTTCTACTATGTTCATAGTTTTATTATTCATAATAGCAAGAACCTGGAAACAACCTTCATGCCCCTCAACTAAAAAGTGGATTAACAAACTTTGGTACATCTACACAATGGAGTACTACTCAGCAGTAAGAAAAAATGATATACTAAAATTTGCAGGCAAATAGATGGATTTGGAGAATATCCTCGTAAGTGAGGTATCACAAACCCAGAAAGAGAAGCATGGGATGTATTCACTCACTCATGGACTTAAAAAAAAGAAAAAGATGTCATTTTATATAGGAGCTCAAGACTAGAACATAACTAAATGACACAATGCCTCATTTCTGCATTGATGGCCTCTGGCTAGGCTGAGAGTGAAGAAGGCTTGTTTTCTTTAAGGATCTGGCCATAGGGAGTTTAATTATGCTATAGTAAGTAAATTACCAGCATGAATGGGCATTTTGTAAATGGGGAGATCATAAGAGTGGGCATAAATCTGAGAGGAGTGATGACTGAGTTTGATGAGGCACATGATGGAAAATCACCAAATAATAAATATATAAAAATATTAAAATTTTCTACATAAACAGCAATATTATTTATAAAATTAATCATTATTAATCTTTACTTAAACACACACACTTATACATACATACACATGCATAAATGTATATATATACATATATATATAAAACGTCACACAGAGAAATTGAGCTGGTGCCTATTAGAGCTTTCACTCCTGGTAACTATTGTCCATGGTACAGGAAGCAGTAAGAAATGGTACAAAAGAAGTAAGGTAACCACAAACCCAGCTAATGACTTTGCCATCTACAAAAATAATTTATATGCTGGTGTGATTGTTGCACAAACATTTGGTTTGTAACTCACTGAGTTGAATATGAGTCATCTATGTGACCTTGGGATTCAAAGTGTTTTTATTTATTTGTATGTGACAAATATGTTGTTTTCTCATAAATTGTAACTTATATCTTCAGTGTCCTCATTATATTTGATGCCTGGTTATCTAGTTTAGGTTACATAAAAATTTCCCAGAAGGCAAGTTCTATGATTACCTGCAGATTGTGAGATCTCAGTTATGTTTCCCAGAGATTCATCTGCTTTCCATATTCACACCAGGAATTTATGATTATTCACATGTGGTTTTTAACAATGTCTATTAGAACAGTTGTATAAATTAAATCCAACATGATACATATGTCTTCTTCAGCAACTTACATGTAAGCTTTCAAATCATATCTTGCTTTAGAATAGAATCTTTGTTTTGTACAATTCTTTAACATTATAAAACCTTTATTATAATTTTTCTAATATAAAGGTCCCTCTGTAAATTATAACTAAAATCAACACCAAATGATTTTTATAATTAATTAAAGTTACATAATTTATTTTTAAAAATAATTTTAGCATTTAACTAGGGACAATTTCACTAGAAAAATATATGTAGAGAGATGTATTATGCACATTATAGCATAAGTATTTAAATAACTTAATATATCCCTTTATATGTTGCCAATATAATTACTTCCTATTGCAAGCACATGCCAAGATTGTAGTTAACTTAAGCATCAAATGTTATTTACTTCTAATTATATTTTCTTAACTCAAGAGTATATTTAAGAATGATTTTGCATAAGAATACAAAATAGATTGATTTGATATGTATATGTAATTTAAATCAAGATGAAAGAATTAGATTTAATAGTAAAGCTAGAATAAATAGTATTGATAAGACTTTATATGTGCCTGTGAAAAATTAAAACATTAATTTCTACTTTGCAAATATTTGCTTTAGATGTTTTAATAGTAATGAAAATATTTAAGCCACTTTCTCTTGAAGTCAAGAAACACTTGATAAAAGAAGTAGCTTGATAATATAATTAATGTCCAATTTATTTTTATTCTATTCTACTTTATGTGATAATACATGACATACAAATTGAGTAACAAAATTAAGGTTGTTATTAATTTGGCACTACAACACTTCTAAATTGGAATGTGCTTTTGCCTACTGTTTCAGCTGTTTTTCTTATTGTCTTCTAATTCTTTGGTGGTGCTCTGATTTACAATGGCAGAATTTATTTTCATGTTACCCTCTAGTTTTGTACAAGGCTCCCAATTAGTGTTCTAACCAGAGAGTGACTTAGGCTATAAAAGCAAACCTTCTTGTGGTCTCAAATGGAGATCACATGTTTTCTCCAGTGTCAGGCAATTTTCAAGGAAAACTCAAGAGAACTATGAATATCACATCAAGGTAGAGAAAACAGCTACAATTATGACAAAGTATATAGTAACTGGCAAATTTGTCTGGCCCAAGTGTATCTAGTTAAAATATGTTAAGATTAAAGGGCTACTGTGCTGTTTTCCCAGAGAACTTCTATGTCCATTTATCAGCATTAGGTCTTGGAAACTATTTACAATGATTTCTAAATTAAAATGTCAATAAATTTTATCTTAGTAACATCTCCCTTAGAATGTTTTCTTCCTAGTCTAAAGAATATTGTTTGGCCCACTGTGTGAGGTGGAAGAGGTAGGAACAAACTAAACTAAATACCAAGTCATTTTTTTTCTAATAATTTTCACAGCATTTGTAAATATTTATCAATTGTATAAGATAACATTCATTGCAACATTTTATTTTCTATACATAATATATGTATACAAACACATTGTATAATATATAGACCTTATTAAAATTTATGCAGTTATTAATTTCAATGATACCATCTACCTACCTCTAAAGCGTCTTTTTCTGTAACATTTAATTTAAAAGTTAGGGTTTGGGTTGTAATTTTATTGGTATTTAGGTATTTTTGAAGCAAATTCTAATCATGCTCATCCTTTTAAATCTGAAATTTGTTATATTGTCAGGATTATATGTCTGTATATGTTTTGTTTGAATATCATTTTTTCTTGATTCTGGGTACAAAATTACTAACATTCATGCTTTTGTCTTCAGACATTTTGAAGGATTTCTTTTTATAATTTAGGTTATTTACAAATCTTGTCAAACACTTGCCCGTTTCCTCCCTCCTTCTCTCTCTCTCTCTGTATTTGCCTAATATATATTTTAAAGTCTTGCCTTATTTCCCTGTTATCTATTTTTATCACTTTACATCTAAGTTCTCTGCCAAATGTATAGATTTTTCAGGCATTGCTTCAATATAAAGAAAAATAACAACACAAACTAAGAACATTTTAACCCTCACAGTTCTTACTATAGACTATCTGGACTGATAACCACAGTGAACACAAAGCTTATGAGAAATCAGTATTCTGCTTAGGGGAAAAGGCACTTAAGTTAAGTATAATATGTGTTGGAAATTTAACTAGAAATGTAGTAAATCAGATTCATATTTTAAGACAGCATTTGTTGCTATTGTTTGTTTTCATTTCCTTGGAACATGGCCTCAATATATAGCCTTATATGCTCTGGCAATTACTATGTAGATCAAGCTAGTTTCAAATTCAGAGAGCTCTGAGTGCCCTTGCATCATAAGATGTACCTACATGTTTAGTACCATTTGTTGCAATCATGACCAATACCATCTACTCCAAGATAGAGCATCTGGTATAAAGAAAAACAGAACTAAGTTAACCCCAAGAGAATGGGTAGAAGAGATTTATAGATATATGGAGAGACACAGACTAAAACAGTTAGATGAAGTTAGATAGGAGGGAGATGAGGAAGATTTGAGAAGAATTGGATGGGAAGATATGAATAAAATATATTGCATAAAATGCTAAAAAACAGTAGTCAATAAACTTAAAAGAAATAACCATAATACGTAGTTGATTATTTCCATTATTTTTCATTTGAGGATCTTGTTTACTTTGAAGTCTTCCCTTCTAGCACACTTTGTAATAAGATCAAAAGCCTATGGCATTTATTTGGAATAATCGCTGCATGTAAGGTATGGCTTCAACCTGGCTTCATTCTTCGTCTTTTTCTTTAAATATATTCTTTTTTGTCCTCTCATTTTTATTGACTATATAACTACTAAAAAGTGGTTGTTGTTTTGTCTAGCACTATGCATCAATTTGGGACAAAGTATTATTATTGCAATATGTTTGTGAAATTTTTGTCTATCTCAAAATTTCTTGTCCACCACTGTTATTCTAGTTGAAGGTGTTTGAATCAATGCTTAGAAAGTATTTTCTGTTCAAGGCAGTGAGTTAATGAATGTAGGAATAAAAGTAAAGCCAAAACAAAATGTGTGCTAAGAAATAGCTGCTGGTGGCAGTTAAGTATGGCTCTGCTGACCAGCAGATAGAGCAAACTCTACTATAGAATGAAAGAGGCACATGGGCTTATCATTTAAAACCAGGTACCTTTAAATAAGCTCTGAATGTAACCTTCTTGTGAATCACAGAAATCTATGCTAGGCAATATATTTGAATTCTATGCAAAGGAAGTTTATGCTCTAGCCACTGAGACAAGTCTACAGCCCCAGAAAGATAATTTTGAAATTTAAAGAATAGCACTGTACCTTTTTGCCATTAAGAATAATTCTTGCCTAGTGATATTCTTTTTTCTTTTTTACTATGAATAAAGTCATATTTTAAACCATGCTTCCAATTGTTCAAACTCCCCCTCCCACCTCTCCCAGTCACTCTTTCTTCTTCCTGTAATCTATAAAAATACACACACACATCACTTTTGTGATGATTTATAAAAATAACTGACTCCAACATAATAATACATGAGTACTTCACTGGTATACAATGTTTTTCTCTCAATTGATGGACTGGGTAAGTGAATAGTGTCACCATTTTTTATATATGATTGTTTTAAAATAGCATGGTACAACACAGACAAAAAAACTTAGGAGTCATGTTTTGAAACAATGAAAATATTCTTGAAGAATGATAAAATCAAGAGATCAATAGATCAATAGAGGACAAAATTTAGATTAAATCATATAAATTAAATTATAGCAGTTTTATTTTAAATATTCAAAGAGACCTTGCCCGCTTTTGAGTTCCTCAAGTGGAAATGAAAAGTTGTAAGCCAAAAGATAATTTTTAAAATCTCTTCATATTCTTTACAAATAGCTGAAGTAGTATAAAAATGAAATTTAACAATCATGGAAAAATTAAGATTTAATGTTATTTATTTATCTTTTATTTTATTTAACTTTTTTCATACTCACTATTACTTCCTTTCTTGTTCTTTCTCCCAATCCTCCCCCAGCCTCTCCACTTACCCCTCACCACCCATCACTGTTCACTTCCTAGAAGGGCAAGGAACTCCAAGGTGAGTCTGTTTCATCTGGCAAAGAAGTAGAAGTAGCACAGTGTCCCTCCCCCAGGTTTCAAGGCTCAGAAAGGTGTTTTCCCTCTAAGCATGGACTTCAAGAAACTAGTTCATAAACCCATAGGGGCCTTTTGTTTTTGCCCCTCGGTCTAGACAAAGATCTCCTACCTGGGGTCCCATAGCTAATTACAAAATAATTACTCACATGTTTATATTAAGTATAAACTGTTTGGCCTATGTCTCAGACTCATTGCGGACTAGCTTGTATAAGTAAAACTTGTATAAGTGTTATTCTATTGTATCGACATGTATCCAGTGGTTCTACCTGTTTTCCATTACATCTTGCTCTCTGGGCAGCAGCCTTACACATCTTCCTGAGTACAGTAGTCACAATTATGACCATTTGATATCTTAGCTGAGAATATCTAGATAATAGATTCATATTATTCAAAAATAAAACAGCTTATGAGTATTCTCTGTATTTTGCAATGTACATATATTCTGGAAAATTAATATATGTTTAATGTTTGATAATGTTAGTGTTGGTTGTAGTATCACCTTGTTTATATTATTTGTCCTTTCCCTATCCTGAACATTACCTGATAATTGTTTCTATTGCAAAGAGTTTTATATTTAGGTTTAGAACTTTCTTATTTAGCCCAAGTGGGAGATGTATTGGAGAACAGGTACTATCACTTTGATACAGAGGCTTGGCCTTTTGGCATTGATGTTCCAGTATTCAGGATGTGGCCAGAATGCCAAATTTTTGATTTGGGGTATATCTTTCAATTCATCCCTGTAGGATTATAGTAGTATTCATAGGTAAGTAAAAAATGAAATAATGGGCTGTGTTCATCATGCATTAAAACATTAACAGCATTTACCTAATTTTTTTCTTTGATATTGTTTTTGAAAATCAATATCAAACTTTATATAAAAACACAACATTCACAATACCTGAAAAAACAAAACAAAACAAAAACCCATACAACATTAAAACTTCTTTTTTCCCTAAAATACATGAAACATAAAAAAATAAAATCTAAAGCTCCTCAAGCCAGTTTAGGCTCAGCTACAGGTAGCATAGTAGGTAAGAGCTAACGCCCACAGATGCACTATGGCCACCACAAAAGCAACCCTTCTACAGTCATCCAGAAGTCTTGTTTTGTTTTGTTCTGTTTTGTTTTGTTTGTGTGTGTTTTAAATCACTTTGTTGAATTTTGTACTTTTATTTTTCTTTGAGATTTACTTTATTTTTATTTCTTCTATGTCTCTCTCTCTCTCTCTCTCTCTCTCTCTCTCTCTCTCTCTCTCTCTCTTGTGTTAGGTGTGTGTTAGAGAGGGAGAAAGAGAGGATAGAAGAGATGACATGAAGACATGAGGAGAGAGGTGGGGATGGGAGAGGAGAAAAGAAGAGGAGGGGAGGGCAGGGGATAGAGAAGAGATTAGAAAGAATGAGATTCCTGGGATCTATGGTTCACAGCCTCTGTGGAAACCAAATGTTATTAAATGCTTAGCCATCTATCTATTCTTGTCCTCTTTATGATACCTTGAGTTACAATAAATTGCTAGCATTATTTAGAAAATATGTATGTATACATATGTATATATGGAGATTTGAAGATATGTATGTATATGTTCAATAAAAGATTTCTAGTCTCCATTTAAGTCTTGTCATCCTTTTATTCAATCTCCTTGGGAAAAAAACTATTTTTATTTAAAATATGGTGGTAAGGCTCATTATACCATCATACACCACAAAGCCTTTCCCTTTTTGTATTCAGCATGTATTTCCAATTTCATCTTGATTGAAAGATAACACTACACTTAGCAGAAGCCTGGCTCCAGCCATTCATCACTGAGATTGCCAACTCAATCCTGGAAAGTACAGGCTTTACCATTTTAACTTTTACTAATAATTTCAAATATATAAGCAACCAAGTAGCATGTAAAAAGCCAAAAGTCGTCTGAGATAGATTGTCTAAGTTCCCTGGCAAATCTTTCTCATATCTCATCAAGCTATCTTTCTTAGAGACTAGATAATGCTTGGCTTGCGGGTTACTTGATACAATAAGATTTTGGCAGGTTATCAAGTGTCTCCATTGTATAACAAGATTATTGTGGTGCATGAGGCCTAGACTGGTCCATATGTCAGGAATCTGAAATCACAGTACATCTTGTTAGTATTACATGGCCAGAGACATAATGCTGTGAGAATTCCACAGGAAACATCTCTCTGCCTAGCAAAGATAATTAGTCCACTTACTGAGCAAGCTGTTTGCTTTCTCTTGGGAGTATCTGCCTTACTAACAAGGACGGAAATGCCTCTATCTCAGCTCTGCTACTTTAGCCATTATTTTCCCCTGACAGAGAATAGATGCAAATTCTATAAGCCATGAACATTTTCACACATCTGCAGAATTCTCAAAATTCTAATCAGTGTAGAAATAATATTTTGGCACTTACATGCCTGAATCTTTGAAGCCAACGTAATAATTTCTCACTTTCCTGTTTCCAATTCTGTGTATCTAAAAGTAAAGGCATTTTTATCTCAAAGAAAAGTGTTTTATTGTGAACTGTTCTGTCCAGGGCTTTTCACTGTAATTGCTTTCTACTCACTTATTTGAAATTATAGGTATATGGAATATTCATTGATTTATACCATCAAAACTTTACAAACTTCTGAGCCGATGCAGCAAACATTAAAGTTTCCCTCACTTTCATAAAAATTAAAATTAATTTATACTTACTATTACATGACATGCTTACTTATGACACAGTATAAATGCTATACAAAACTGTTATGCAACCAAGGGATGAATGGCTATTGATAGAGTATTTAAAATTTTTACTTGAATTTGTTTTCCTAGTAGGTAAGGATATATGAAGATATCCATTACACACTATAAGATAGCAAATTTCAATTAATGTAAGTCACTGGCAACTGATTAAGATGAATATCATTTATTTTGGGGGTTCAGAGAGGAAACTCATGAAAGATCCCAACCTCAAATTTTCCACAAGGCCAGCTAGCTAGAGGTCAACATGAGGGCAAGCCTCATTAGACCCCAGCTGAAGGCCATTTGACCAATTAGCAGGAAGTCATCTTGCAGGCAAGCATCAGTGAATCAGGACACCAGCAGTTAAGGGCCCTTTGAAAAAGATAAGGAAGGTGCCTGGGAAGGTGGAAAGACCGGGAGTGTCTAATCTTAACCCAAGCCAGATGTTCACAATATCCCCAGGATCAAAAACTTTACAACCTTGCCCCACAGATGAACCTTGTACATGATTTTCAACATTACCCCTTAGCGGAATTTTGTATGTACTTCAAAGAAGTAAATGAGATGTATGCCTTTATCTTTAAGCTGATGAGACCCTCTCTTGCTCTGTATAAAAGGGGGGCTGTTCTTTGTACCGGCCTGCTCAGTTAGCTGAAGCTGCTGATCACCTGCAGGCGCCTGTGTATTAAAATAATAATCTCCTGTTGATTACAGCCAGTGATTATTGTGTCAGTTCTTGGGGCTGGGGTCTCTAAGGGTCTTTCACTCACTGATATAAAGATTAAACAGTCATGAAGTTTCTGGAAAGCTTGACTGGTCCACATGGCTTGACACAGTGGGTCGCATCCTTCATCCAAGATCATGAGAGGGAAACAGGAAAAAGAGTAAAGGGGCATAAGAGCATCCAGATCATAAACTGTCACTCCCAAGAGAAGTAGAGGAGTGGACATGGGATACAGAGTGGAGGTAGGTAGAGAATAGACTTGGAGAAAAAAAGAGAGGAAAAGCTATAGTATAGATCTAAAAATTGTAATAATAAATAAATCACAGAGACAGAGACAAAGAGAGTTTCCTAGGCCAATGCTCTCTTCCTGTGGTACATTTACTAAAGATTTCTTAGGCAAATGCTTTAGCACTGTGTTATATTTTCAGGCCATATAAATGCAATTTTTTAAATTTTTTTCTCATACAATACATCACAATTGTGGCCTCCCTCCTCCCATCCCAGTCTTCCCTAGATAGACTGCTTCTTTTACTCATGGGAAAAAAAACATACCTCCCAGTGATACAAAGTGAACATGAGATCATGATAAAGGAAGTTATGGCCTTTAACCAATGCTATACTCAAGAGAGGAGCACCTGCACCTTCCATGGGCAACACAGTAGAGATGGTCCTGGTGATGTAGGTGTGGGTGAGCTGACCTGATGTGTAAGAAGAAAAGGAATAACAGCCTCACTCTTTGATCCTTGCTGCAAAGGGGGAACTATCTACAACAGTGTTAGAGAATGTTGGTGAGGATATAAAAGAATTGATGGCTACAATAACTCAGTTCTAGAAACAGGGCAATGAGTGGTCCATCCCATCTATGATATGCTATACACATGAAGGAACTTGTCATGAAGATCCAAAACTACAGGATCTCTGCAACACAGACCAACAACCAGAAGTGTAAGAGGAGTCTCAGTTAGGGAAAAGGATCAGTAGTGTAGCAGGAATCAGAGGCCTTGAACCAGACCAATGGCTCATTGCAAAGAATACTTAATGCAGTTACACAAATATAGACTAAGGTGTATATTGTATGACTCACCGTGTCATATTACAACTTCCACAAAGAGGATTTTTCATTTTTTCCTAGTCTCTTAATTTTTGTTGAGGGTGGGGGTTGTAAAGACAGAGGGTAGATATAAAAGGATGAAGGCATGAAGAGATGAATGGAATTGAGATGCATAATGTGAAATGTACAAAGAATAAATAAAAAAGTATATAATTATACTTTTAATAAATATAATAAAAAATTAGGCATAAGCTCTCATATTAAGTCTGGAAGAAATAAGCCAGTAGGAGGGAAAAAGTCAGATACCCTCACTCCCTCTTTTATTTTCCCAACAAAAACCCCAACTTAAATAACCACCACATATATAGATAGCTTAGTCCAGACCCAGGCAGGCTCTATGACTGCCACTTCAGTCTCTATGAATCCTTATAATGCCTGCTTAAGTTGATTATATGGACCATGCTATCCTGATGTTCTGAACAACTCTGGCTCCTGAAATCTCCTCTTTCATTTTTCCATAGGGTTCCTTGAGTTCCACCAAATGTATAAGTAGGAGCATCTCTGTATTGTCTCATCAGCTGTTGGAAGAAGCATCTCTAGTGACAATTGGACTAAGTTCTATACTAAGAGGATAGCAGAATAATATTAGTAAACATTTCATTGACTTTTCATATCTTTATTTAATTTATTTATCTTTAGAAGATGTTTGGTTTGATCCTTGGTCTTAGCCGAATAGCTTCTGAATCCTGGCCACCCTGGCAGTAAAGGGTATGAGCTCCCTTTCATGCCTTGGGCCTAAAGTTGGAGTAGTCATAAATTAAACATTTTTAAAAAACAAATAATGACAAAATATATTAAATTGTTGATGTTATATTTTCCTATAGCTATTTATTTTATTTTACTTTATTTTTAAGACAGGGATTCTCTGTTTAGCCCTTACTGTCTTGGAACTCACCCAATATATCAGGATAATCTGGTACTCAGATCTTCCTGTGTTTGAGTCTAGGTGTTGCATTAAAGTATAACCACACTCAGCTTATTTCATAGAATATTTTTGGAAGAATATAACATTTATTGTGTATATCTGCAATAACATATCCATAAACTGGAGGTCAGAGTTTCCCCCATGTTGGATTTGCTTTCATCATTTTGTGGTAGGGTCCATTATTAGTCATTATTACAGGCAACCTGCCCCACACAGTCCTGACATTTCTCCTGCTTCTACTTCTTATCTCATCACTGAGGCCCTATGATTCCAGAAGCATGCTAATATATCTTAGCATGATCTAAACTCAGTCCTCTACATTCATGGAGAAAGCACTTTAACTACTAAAACAGTTCCAAAATGGCTGAAAGGCACATGAAAACGTGCTGAACATCTTTAGCCATCAGAGAAATGCAAATCAAAACAACTTAGAGATACCACATTACACATGTCAGAATGGCTAAGATTAAAAACACAGATGATTAAAAACCCTATGCTGGAGAAGATGCAGAGCAAGAGGGACATTTCTCCCATGTTGGTAAGTGTGTAAACTTGTTCAGCCACTCTGGAATGAAGTATGGTGGTTTCTCAGAAAACTGGGAATCAATCTCCCCAAGGATCCAGCAATACCGCTTTTAAGCATATACTCTAAAGATACACATCCACACCTCAAAAGCATTAGCTCAACTATGTTTAGAGCAGCATTATTTATAATAACAAGAACCTGTGAACAATCTAGATGCCCCTGAACTGAAGAATGGATTAAGAAAATGTGGTACATCTACACAATACAGTACCACTCAGCAGTAAGAAAAAAAAAATGATATCCTAAAATTCCCAGGCAAATGGATTAATTTGGAGAATATCCTCCTGAGTGAGGCATCACAAACCCAGAAAGGGAAGCAGGGGATGTATTTAGGTGCTCTGACATTCTGAATCATTTGGGATTTCCATTTCTGTTAAAAATTTTTCATGGGTCTTTCTTTTATTTTCTTTATGGGGGAATAAATCCCCAGCTTCTCATTTTCTGTAGAAATAAAAAGAAAACCTCTTCTCCAAAGCATCATATCTTTGGATTTCAATTTTAATGACCACTCATTTACCAAATACATAGGTTGGATTAATGTTATAGCACATATTCAAATGGCTGTAAGCAGCTTTTATTACTTTCTTTTTAGTCCAAAAACTTAAAGACAAGACAGTAATATACAATATCCAGACTTTCTTTGTATTTTTCATTTTTATGTGGCTTATTACTATTTCTTTGTACTCTATTTCTTTTTTTAAGGACTTTCTGTATCTGTTTTTCTTTTTTTTAATTTTCTCTCTCAAGCCTACCTATAATTTAAACATACACTAGACAATTTACAGATTTTTTTTAATATGTCTCTACTTTATGTCTCTTATCATGTCTGTTTCTGACTACCTTTTGCTTGGCTAGGGTGGCTGTCCCACCCAGCTCTATTTCTTTCTGTTTCAACACAACTTTATTCTGCCAAGTTTTGGCTTAAGAATTAAAGGCTTCAGAAGGGACTGACTTCACCCAATTCCCTTTATTACTTTTTGTTTCTGTTCACATCTTTAATCTTCCACACAATTCCCTCTATTTCTTTTTTGCTGACCACACCCTTAATCTGCCAAGGTGTTTCACTAAAGATAAAAGGTGTCACGAGGGTGGCTGCCTGCATCTAACCATCTCCTAGTCTATCTGAACTAGAGCTTTTTTCTGAGGTATGGGTATAACCCACAATTACCACTCTGGGCAATTTTAGGGTTCATATAATTACCAAGCAAAGCATTGTCATCTGCTGCTCATTAACTCCATTTAAATATTTGGTAGCAAAGCCTCTTAAAAGACTCAAGAATGTTGCCTCGAAGGCTGAATCAAGGAAGTCTCACTTTAAAAACCCACACCTCTGCTTGTCTCCAACAAACAGAGCTGATTCAAAAAAATGCTGCCACTACTAAGACTCCATCTATAACTTTGTTCCTTTTGCCTGTGAGAACAGAAACCTTAACTCCACCATAAGTAGCTTATTTCTTATATTTAGTCTTTTGTAAGGCTTTGTCAACCAGTCTTGATTTAAGCTGCCTGCCTCTGAACCACAATTTTAAAATTCAATAAAATTTTCAATGAAATCATAGAAGAAAACTTCCCTAACCTGAAGAAGGAAATGCCTATAAAGATATAACAAGCTTACAGAACACCAAATAGATATGATCCCCCAAAAATGTCAGCGTGCCTCATTATAATCAAGCCACAAAACATACAGAAAAAAAAAATTTTTAAGAGCTGCAAAAGAAAAGGACCAACTCACATATAAAGGCAGACCCATCAGAATAACGCCTGACTATTCAATGGAAATGTTGAAAGCTAGAACGGATTGGTCAGAAGTTATACAGACAGTAAAACAGCATGGCTGCAAAACTAGAATACTATACCCTGCAAAATTATCAATCACCATAGGTGGAGTAAGCAAGGAATTTCAGGACAAAGTCAGACTGAAGAAATATCTGTCTACCAATCCAGCACTACAGAGAGTATTAGAGGGAAAACTCCAACCTAAGGAACCCAGATACACCAACAAAATCACAAACAATCAATAATTCCACAGAAGAATACCTTAGAGAAAGGAAATACAAACAAGTTGCCACCAAAAATGGCAGGAAATATGAATAAATGGTCACTAATTTCCCTTAATATCAATAGTCTAAACTCTCCTATAAAAAAGTCACACACTAACAAGATGGATACAACAGCAGAAGCCATCCTTCTGTTGCCTACAAGAAACACACCTCAACTGCAAAGACAGACACAGGCTTAGAATAAAGGGTTGGGAAAAGATTTTCCAGTCAAATGGTCCTAAGAAACAAGCGGGGGTTGTAATCCTAATATCTAACAAAGAAGACTTTAAGATAAAAGCAATTAAAAGGGACCAAGATGTTCACTACTTATTCATCACAGGAAAAATTGGTCAAGAGGAGATTTCAGTCTTGAATATTTATGCCCCTAATATAAGGGCACCTACTTATGTAAAAGAAACACTGCTAAAGCTCGAATCCCACATCAATTCTTACACCCTAATAGTGGGAGACTTCAATACCCCACTTTCATCCCTGGATAGATCAAGGAGACAGAGTCTCAACAGAAAAATAAGGAGTCTAAAAGAGGTTATGATGGAAATGTATTTCATAGATATCTATAGAACCTTCCACCCAAACGCAAAGGAATATACATATTTCTCAGCTCCTCGTGGAACTTCCTCCAAAATTGACCACATAATTGGTCACAAAGCAAATATCAACAGATACAAAAGAATAGAAATAATCCCTTGTAACATATCAGACCATCAGGGCCTAAAGTTAGAGTTCAACAACATCAAAACCCAAAGAAAGCATAGCAACTCATGGAAACTAAACATGACTCAGCTGAACCATCTGTGGCTCAAGGAAGAAATTAAGAAATAAATCAAAGTCTTCCTAGAATTCAATGAAAATGAATCTACAAAGTATCCAAACTTGTGGGACACAATGAAAGCAGTCTTAAGAGAAAAATGCATAGCGCTATATGCCTATATGAAAAACCAAGAGAAATCCCACACTGGAGACCTAACAGCTCAGCTGAAAGCCTTAGAACAATTAGAAGCAAACTCACCTAAAAGGTGTACATGCCAGGAAACAATCAAACTTAGAGCTGAAATCAATACAATTGAAACAAAAAGAACAATACAAAAAATCAATGAATCTAAGAGTTGGTTCTTTGAGAAAGTTAACAAGATAGATAAGCCCTTAGCCAAACTAATCAAAAAACAGAGAGAGAGTGTCCAAATCAACAAAATCAGAAATGAAAAGGGGGACATAACAACAGACCCCCAGGAAATACAGAGAATTCTCAGATCATACTTTGAAAATCTGTATTCCACAAAAATGGAAAACCTAGAAGAAATGGAGAGCTTTCTGGACAGGTACCATCTACCAAAATTAAATGAAGACTAGATTAATTACCAAAACAGGCCTATAACCCTTAAGGAAATTGAAGCTGTCATTAAAAACCTCCCCAAAAATAAAAGCCTTGGTCCAGATGGTCTCAGTGCCGAATTCTACCAGACATTCAAAGAAGAATTGCACCTGTTTCTCCTCAAACTATTAAACACAGTAGAAACTGAAGGAATAATGCCAAATTCCTTTTATGAGGCCACAATCACCCTAATACCCAAGCCACTCAAAGACACAACAAAGAAGGAGAATTACAGACCAATTTCCCTCATGAATATTGATGCAAAAATTCTCAACAAAATTTTGGCAAACTGTATACAACAATGTATAAAAGATATCATCCACCACGACCAAGTAGGCTTCATCCCAGAAATGCAGGGCTAGTTTAACATACGAAAAATTGTAAATGTTATCAATCATATAAACAAACTAAAGGAACAAAACCACATGATCATATCCTTAGATTTGGAAAAAGTCTTTGACAAAATCCAACACTTCTTTATGATTAAAAAGAGATGAAGAATACAGGGAGAATACCTAAATATAATAAAGACAATGTACAAGAAGCCGACAGCCAATATCAAACTTAATGGAGAAAAACTCAAAGCAATCCCACTAAAGTCAGGAACTAGACAAGGATGTCCTCTCTCCACTTATCTATGCAATATAGTTCTCAAAGTTTTAGCTACAGCAATAAGGGAATGAAAAGAGATTAAGGGGATACACAATGGAAAAGAAGAAGTGAAGCTATTTCTGTTGGCAGATGATATAATTGTATACACAAGTAACCCACAAAATTCTTCCAAGGAACTGCTACAGCTGATAAACACCTTCAGCAATGTAGCAGGATACAAGATTAACTCAAAGAAATCAGTAGCCCTTCTATACACTGAAGATAGAAAAGCTGAAAAAGAAATAAGGGAAACATTACCCTTCATAATAGCTGCAAATAGTATTAAATACCTTGGAGTAACTATAACCAAAGAAGTAACAGACCTATTTGACAAAAATTTTAAATCATTGAAGAAAGAAATTGAAGAGGATATCAGAAAATGGAAAGCTCTCCCATGTTCCTGGATAGGTAGGATCAACATAGTAAAA
>PVIH01002036.1:0-205728 GCA_004025045.1 Sigmodon hispidus
AAAATGAGAATTCTAAGTTTGTTCACTAAAACCAAATGGGACCCACATCACAGTGTGAGTCTTATCCCCCCAACACCAGCTTTCAGTCACATTTATCAAAATTTAATTCCTGACCAATCAACCCAACATAGAAAACTGATAGCGGGGCTGGAGAGATGGCTCAGAGGTTAAGAGCACTGACTGTTCTTCCAAAGGTCCTAAGTTCAATTCCCAGCAAAACCACATGGTGACTCACAACCATCTATGATGAGGTCTGGTGCCCTCTTCTGTAAACTGTATGCATAATAAATAAATAAATTTTAAAAAAAAGATTCTTAGATTAAAAAAGTAGGAAATACAGAAAGAAGTAGGATTTAAGATAAGAGTTCAATAATATTGGTCCCTATATATTCCAGCTTTCTTCTGTCTCACACCATCTGGCTTTTCTGATATGTGACAGAATCTCTCAGGTTTTCTTTACCACTGTGCTTGGGTTTAGAGATGGAGAAAGCCACTTACTCCAACTCCAAAGCCAGCCTTTTTCATAATCTAACCAGGATCGCATTTCTTTTTCATCAGCCAACATTCCGGCAGGCAGCACCAGATGGACCGAGTGGGTTAAAAAATAAAGAAGAGGAGGAGGAGGAGGAGGAGGAGGAGGAGGAGGAGGAGGAGGGAAGGGCACTAGGGATTGGGAGGGGAAAATGGGGATAGATATGATCAAGAAACATGGTTTATATGTACGAAATTAACAAAGAATAAATAAAAGTTACTCTCTTTAAAAAAAAAAAAAAAAAAAAGTCAGGTGTTGCTGCCCATGCCTGTAACGTCAACATTCAGGGTCAGGGCCAGATGGATCCTGGGAGCTCAGTGGCCAGTCAAGCTGAAGCAGCAAGCTCCAGGTCCAGCGAGAGATCCTGACTCAAGGGTATAATATGGATTCTATTTGGTATTATTAATAAAAACCCAGAGTCAGATATGGGAGGAAAGCTGAAATATCAGAGAGACAGAGAAACAAACCATAGCCACTTCTCACCCAGCATGAAAAGGGTAGCTCTTGTCTTCATGGATCCTCTGACTCAATATCCCTGAGTCCTCAGCAGAAAGGGAAGGCAGCCGAAACTGAGCTCCTCCTTCCTGCTTCTGGTGGTGTTTTCTGGGGGCCCACCTGACCAACACTTGATAATCCCTATCTTGGCACTGGGATTTTAGTTTAATAACTTATGGTTTCTAGAGTTAGCATTATTCACCCATGAATGATACCCTTCCTTCAAACATCTTTTAAATTACGTTTTCTTCAAGCAGCTTACAAAACTGATAGTTTCTGCTCTGGTTCAGTTTCTGTTGCTGTGATTAAAATCATGACCAAAAAGCAATTTGGAGAGGGAAGTGTTGATTCCATCTTACAGCTTGTAGTCCATCATGGAGAAAAATCAAGACAAGAATTCAAGACAGGATCGTGGGAGCAAGAACAGAAGTGGAGACTGTAGAGGAATGCTGCTTATTGGCTTGCTCCACAGCTTGCTTGACCTATTTTCTCATATCACCCAGAACCATCTGCTCGGGAGTGCACTGCCTAGAGTGGGCTCTCCCAGACCAATAGTTAATCAACGAAATGTCCCACAGCCATGCCCAGATGTCAGTCTGATGGAGGCAATCCTTCAGTGGAGGCTTTCTCTTTTCAAGGTTGTGTCAAGTTGATAGACTTAACAAAATTTCTGTATGGATTTTTCATACAACTTATAGTTTGTGGTAACCCCCCCTTGCCCTTTCCTCTGCTAACTCCTCCATCCCTACCCAGAGTTAACCCTTTCCACTGAAGCATTTCTTTTGCTTTCATGTCGTGTGTTCTACCATCCTCCCTCCCCAAGGACTGTCTGGCCAACATCACCTCCCTTCTAAGGGCTCCTTTCTAGCTTCCTGGACTCCACAAGCACTCCAAAGTTTGCCTTTCTGGGCTTGGTTTACCTCATTTAGTATAATATTTTCCAATTCTATGAATTCCCAGTCAATATCATAATCTCATTTTTTTACAGATGAATAAAATCACATTGTATATACCACATTATCATTTATCAGTTGATGAACATGTGTGATGATTCCATGTCCTAGATGTTGTGAATAGAGCAGCAATGAGTATGGATATGAAAATATCTATGTAGGGGGCTGGACAGATGGCTCAGTGGTTAAGAGCACCAACTGCTCTTCCAGAGGACTATGGTTCGATTCCCAGCACCCACATGGCAGCTCACAACTGTCTGTAGTTCCAGTTCCAGGCAAACACCAAGGCAAATAACCAAATAAATAAAAAAAGTTTAAAAAAATACTGTTAAAAATATCTATGTAGTGAGACATAGATAGTAGGACATGTGTGTGGAATAGTATATCTGGATCATAGGAGAGTTCTGTTTGTTAGCTTTTGGAGAAATCTCCAGGCTGGTTCTATAGTGGCTGCATCCGTTTATGCACTCCTCAACAGTGGATAAGGGTTCACCACCCTTACCCCCACTAGTTCCATTTGTTTTCTTTTTTAAAATTTATTTAACATTATTTTATGTGTGTTGGTGTGAAAGTGTTGGGTCCCCTGGAACTGGATTACAGACAGTTGTGAGCTGCCATGTGGGAGTTGGGAATTGAACCCAGGTCCTCTGGAAGAGCAGTCATGCTCTTAACCGCTGAGCCATCTCTCCAGCCCTGGAATCATACTTTTTTAACCCCAGCACTAGGAAGGTTGGAACAGGAAATGTGCGGCTGGGCAGAGAAGATTCTAAGGCAGACAAGACAGGAGCTCACCTCCTCTGTTTTCTTTCCATTTCAGCCTGTGCTTCCCTTCCCCTGTTCAGTCTGAGGATTCATGGAGACAGGATCCTGAGGTTTCAGTAGTGGTGAGAAGTGGTTTTGGTTTTGAATTCATGTAGTTTTACTGAATGTCCAAGTGTATAATTTTTACAGTATTTATCTGCTCATACTTAGTAAGGTTTATTGTTTGTTACTAATTATTAAAAATTCCCTGCCATTTCTACATTCCATATTCCTTGGGCTCCTTCTTTTTCTCCTGCTAGCATTCTTATTGACATATGTTCCCCTATAAAATTATTCTTTAGTTTGGGATTTTTATATTCTGCTCTAAATTGTTTTTATATTAGTTTGTTTTGTATTGTGTGTGCATGTTTTGTCTGCATATGTGTATTGCAGTATGCAGTGCTCTTGGAGGTCAGGAAGAGGGCATCATATCCCTTGCTGCCACAGTTACAGATAGTTATGAGCCACTACGTGGGTGAGAACTGAACCCAGATCTTCTGAAAATGCAGCAAGTCCTCTTAACCTCTGAGCAAGTTCTCTTAATCTCTTCAGCCTTTATTCTACTTTTGCATTGTTTTGCTTTTCATTTTGGGAAATTCTGTTGACATGTTTTCAAGCTCACTGCTGCTTCTTCTTCTTCCTCCTCCTCCTATTATAATGAGGCCCTTCAGGTCAGTTATAGCAGTTCTCTGTAAGCTTGACATCATGGAGGACTCCTTTCCCATGGCAGGGGGCTTTCTGCTCTCTAGAATGTCTCATGTCATGTGACCCTTGACTCAGTACCCTGCAGAAACTTTCTCCCTGCTGCCCACATGGTAATTAGACCTGTACTAGGAGATTTAGCTTTCTCCATTAGTGTGTGAATGATAATTAGTTTTTATTTTGTTGTATTTTTCTTCAGACTGGTCACTTATATCTAAGGCTGGCCTTAAATTCCAGATCCTCCTGCCTCTAATTCTAAAGTGCTGGAATTACAGGCATACACCCACCACCATGTCCCATAATGACAGCTATTTTAAGGTGCTGGTCTAATATTTCCAACATTCTGCTGTATGTGAGTCGAGGCTGATGTTTGCCCTGTCTCTTTAATTGTACATTATTGAAGTATTTGTGATTTTGCTGAAAGCTGGACATGGTGAACTTGGCAGAGAGAACTGAGGAAGGTGAGTGATTAGTATGGGGTTTTGTATGTACTTGGTTTTGTATGAGTTAAGCTGTGTTTACTATTTGTCTCAGCTATGGAGGTTAGAGGTTAAAATGTCCTCTGCTGTCCTCAGATTTTCTCTCCTCTTGTCTTTGGACTTTTTTTTAGAGACTTCAGTAAGGTCTGAGACATGCACAGTTCTGCCTGCTGTTCTCTGATGCTAATGGACAGGAGCTGTAATTGGTGGATAGCTGATGTGAAGGGAGGGAAATATTATACTCCAGAGTCCTGACTTCCACTGAGGTGATGTCTCCATCAGCTCATTGTAGTTGAAAGTGCATTAACATCATTGCTAAGCCTAACAACTTAAAACTCTCAGAAGTCATATTCATCTGGGTTCTGTAGAGCACCAGAACTTACAGAATGAATCTCTTTTATATATATAAAGTGGATTAAATAGAATCACTTACAGGCTATGGTCCAACTAATAATGGACCAAAATATGACTCAATAATGGAAAGTCCAAGAATCCAGAAGTTGCTCAGTCCACAAGGCTGGATGATGACTCAGCAGGTCTTCAGTAGATGCTGGAATCCTGAAGTAGGCTCTACTGCCTGTAAAGGAACAGACTTGCTAGCAAGATGAGGGCAAGCAGGCCAAGAGCAAAAGCTTCCTTTTTCTATGTCTATTGGCTTCCAGAAAAAGGTATGGCTCATATTAAAAGTGTGTCTTTTTGCCTCAAAATCCAAATTAAAGACTCCAGTCTTCCTACCTCAAAGGTCCAGACAAGAAGTGGATTTACCTACTTAAAACCAAATACAAAGATCTCACAGGTGTGCCCTCTACCTCTGGATTACAGATGTGGTCAAAGTTGTCAATCAAGAATAGTCATCACAGAGGTTTACAATAGCTATGGATGGACAAAACCTTCCAAACTCTAAAACAGAGTCTGCTTTATAATATAATGTTATTTTTTTATGTCATTTATTGACTACTCATTTTCCTAAATACTGACAGCATGGTAACCACTGCTTCAGGTCTTTTCCTACATTTTCATGTGACTGACTGAGCTCCAAAACACCCTGCCACAGGCCAGAATTGTAAGAATCATACTGCATATGCCAGCACAGGAAATGGCTAAAATTCAAAAATCAAGGTATACTTTTTAGTGAAGATACATTAGTTTTGCATCATCATCATTCATATTTTTGGAAATGTATTGAAAAATCAAGTCATCATTAGTGGGCACTGTCTGGGTAGCTGTAAGATTAGTAAAAACTAGATATGCAGATATACAGATACATAGATACTCATGCTATGCCTCCCAGGCCGGCCTCAACTTTGTGATCTCCTGCTTTTATCTGCAAATACAGACATATTAGATGGTTTGTTGTTGTTGTTGTTGCTTTTGCCTGTCTCCTTCCATATGCGTCTCAACCCCCAACTCCAAATGGGAAAGACAGACAATCTATTGTCCTCTGGAGTGGGGTGTTTCCTATCTCTCACCTCCTTTAGGCTCTGGAAAAACCCAAAGTGTCAGTCTCTAGGGAAGGACAGTCCCTTGAGGACAACCTTTTATTAAGAACACAATGTCTTGAGCATTTATTGACTTTTGTGACAGATATCACTATGTAGCACTCACTGGCCCAGAATTGAGGAGATCCACCTGCCTCAGTCTGGAGTGCTGGGATTAAAGGAATGCACTATCCATGCCAGTAGCAGAGATTTTTCTCTACCTCATTCCTTTGAGACAGTGACTGTCCGTGAACCTGGAGCTTCAATTTTTCTGTTTAAGCTGGAAGCCCATAAACCCAAATCCTTCTGTCTTTGCAGGCTCCCCCTGCCACCTTAGTCAGCACTACATCACACCAAGCGTGTGTGATGGGATCCAAATTCAGGCCCTCAAACTTGCTCAGCAAGTGCTCTTAACTGATAAACCATCTCTCCAGCCCCTTGATTTTTTAGGAGGCCAGGCTTAATCCATTAAGAAATTGGGACCTTATAGTCTCAATCTTTAATTCTCAAGTTTGCACACATTGAGCCTCCAGCAGTCCATCCCCTGGCTCTTAAACTTTCCCAGGGCAGTACTCCCCTAGCATCTCACTCCCAGGCACACTGGATTCTCTGTTTACCTTATCTGTATCTTCTCAGTTTGGAGCATCAATGTTCCTTGCACTCTGACTTCCTGACGAACCAGGAAAAGCTGCTGATTTTTCCACTTTTTTTTTTCCCTTTGTGGAGTATAAACTTTCTAGCCAGAAGAATTTGTTATGATGACAGGTTTTCTCTGGGTAAGTTTACAAACAGCACCTTCAATTTAAACTTTCAATTAAAGTTCTTAACAAAACACAGTGCACACTTGTTTAATTCACTATTGTTATCAGGTGGGTGGGTGGACACACACTGTGCATTCAGGGGCCAGTAACAACTTTGTGGTTGTCTCTGCCTGCGCTTTTACATTGGTTCTGGGGATCAAATTCAGATTATCATGCCAGGCTTGCAAGCACCCAAGTTACCCACTAAGCCATCCCTTTCCCCCTTAAAATTTATGTATTAGTGCCAGTGAGATAGCTCAACAGTTAAAAGGGCTAACAGCCCAGTACAGTGACCTGAGTTCAGTCCCCAAGACCCACATGGAGAGACCTGACTTCTGAAAGCTGTTCCTTTGACCTACACACACACACACACACACACACAAAATAAATAAATAGATAAATAAATAAATAAATAAATAAATAAATAAAGCTTTTTAAAATTATAAAGTGCAGCTTGGATAGTTACAAGATCACAAAAGTTTTGAGAAAAAAAAAAAACACTGATGAAAAAAAATAAATAAACCAGGCCTCAGGAAGATTTTAGAGCTCCCCGAGAGCAGGACAGACCTGTTGTGTCCAAAAGTGCAGTGAAAGAGATCAGCTATAAAAGGCAGAGGGCTCAGGGGAGGGTGGGAGGGTGGAGGAGACACAAAGTCTCTCTCCTTCCCACTCACTTCATCTGGAATAGAGCTTTGAGAATCTCTCATATTGGAGAAAAAGTCAGCTGTCAACAGCACCTCAGATCTGCCACAGCTTTGCAGTGAAGCAGCAAGAATGTCTTAATACATAATAGATGAAAATCTCACCTGTAAAATAAAACTTTTTACAATTTCTCCCTCTAGCACCATTCCTATTCTGAAATTAACCCATACTTGTGCTGTTAATATTTGACAATATTTGTAAGCAGAAACCTAGATCCAAAAGACTGAAACTGATCTTCACCCTCAAATCAAATAAGTAACTTAAGGTTTATGGCATATAGTTAGGTCAGCACATGTACAAGAAGGAATGAGAAAAAGACATGTAGGTGGCCAAAGCAAAGCTGAGCAATGGAATCCATTCAGTAGGGTAGATACCTATACTAAGAATGGAAAGGGCATCAGGAAAGGCTCCACATGGATTTAAGTGCACATGTTTAGAGATGAGATCCTCCATGGAAGACTCGTGTACAGGGAGCTAAGGGAAGAGACCATTTTAGAAGTTCCACGTTGGAGTCAAGTGGGTGAGGTGGAATGTCCCTTGGATTCTCAGAGTCCCTGTAGGCGTAACCCACAGAGATCCCCTGTGTGGTTCTCTGACACATCCTCATCTAGGCTACTCCTTCTTCCCATCCTCTTATCACCTCTTGAATGCCTAGCATAAACTTCACGAGCTTGTTTCTGTCTGGGGAGAAATAGCATTTCTTTCTCTCTTCGGGCGTTCTGGTGTAGCTCTCCTGGGAGGCTTGGTTTTACTTTGGGAAGCTGCAATGATCTCAGGGAAGATGGTCCTCCATTTGCACACTCTTGTGGACACAGTGGACTTGGTGGAGTTTGAGCAGCTGGGACAGCCTTCTGCCTATTTGCTATTAATTTAAACTGGATTTTTACTTATCTTCACACTGATTCTTTTCTGTTTCTGAAATCTTATAATACGATTGCAAAGTTTTTGTAGACAGGGTAGCCAGTTGCTAACAGTGAGAAGGTAAGGACAATGTGTTTCATAATCTCTTACATGTTAACATATTCTACAAAAATTAGGCACCTTCAGTTGAAGTTTGTCAGTAGTAATTACAACAGATCTGCTAGCATAACCATGCCATCAAGGCTGGTGGATCAATCTGGCATTTCTGTGGGACTTTCCAAGACCTGGAGGAACAGATGGAGTTCTGAATTGTTTCCTCAGAAACAAACTGTGTCAGGCTTCTCAGAATTCTCAGAGGTTTATAGACATATCTCCAGTGAGCCTAGGTTTCTTGAAAATATTTTTAAATGTTGTATTTTAGATGTTAACATAAAAAAAAGATAAGCCTAGTCAAAACCTTCTAAATCACCTAATTAAAAATAATTAAGTCAGGGCTTGAAAGATGATTCTGTGGTTAAGACACTGGCTGCTTTTCCAGGAGACTTGGTTTGATTTCTCAACACCCATGTGGTGGCTCACGGCTATCTGCAACTCCAGACTTGGGGGTCTAATGCCTCCTCTGTCCTCCACAGGTCCCATCTGCTCATGTGGTGCACAGACATACATGGAGGCAAAACACTCATACTCTTAAAATACAGTTCAAAAATAAATAAGTAAAAATTTAAAATTTAAATGAAAACAAGTCATGGCTAGGTGCCTTTGGCCCCAGCACTCAGGAGGCAAAGCCAGGTGGATTGTTGTGAGTTCGACGCCAACTTGGTCTACATAGTGTGTTCCAGGCCAGCCATGGTGAGACTGTTGTCTTAAAGAAACAAACAAAACAGAAATCAAATCATATGATTTCTGTGCACAGAGTCACAGTGAGGAAGAAGCATGACTATGAGTTAGTGGGGACTCCATGCCAGGCAGCAGATTCCTTCCTCACAGCCTAGTAGCCTCATTTCTCCTAGTGCCTCAGAAACAGCATCTGGACAAAGGCTCTGGACTCTTGTACTTATCTAGCAGTAAACCATAGACTCACCCACCAGCCTTGAATGATAACTGACATTGTTATTTCTTCTAAATATGAAGATAATAGTAAACATATCTTTCAAAAAAAATCTATTCCAATCTTATACATTGATCAATATGGCCATTATTTAAAAAGTCATTACATTTGACTTTTTAAAAAATAGTATTATCCTGAGACTGGATTCAGTGGCCCTTCTTCCAAAGCCAGGAGGAAGCTGCTCACAGCAGTCATTATATACCTGTGCTCCAGTCATGGTCAAGATTGAGCTGTCTGTCATACGAGCACCTAATGCTAGTAGTGGTATGGTGGCTTTCAGGTGAGTCTGGCTGCGGGTCAATCTTCCACTGACACAGACCTCAGAAGCACCTAAGCCAAGAACTTAAACTCACTATTTGAGATTATGGTACTGTTTCAGTTAAGAGCAGCCTGGAGGAGGAGGCTGAGTATCTTTAATCACATATAGATATGCTTCTGGGGGCAAGAGTGATCATAAACCATTTCAAAGTTCAAAAGCAGAATTGAGTGATACTCAAAGATGTAACTCCATAAGCTGGGAGTGTCAGCACACACTTGCAGTCTTAGCATGTGGGAGTCAGAGGCAGGGTGTGGCGATATATTTTATATTTAATTAAAAAAATAGTCTGGAATATCAGAAGACAGAGCCACTCACAGAGCCAAGCCATGGAAGGTCAGGGAATGGTGACCCAAGCTTTTAATCATATTATTCAGGAGGGAGAGATCATCTGGATCTCTGTGAGTTCAAGGACAAGGAGAATCAGGCTGTGGTGTCACACGCCCTTAATCCTAGCACTAGGAAAGTTGATCTGGAAATTGAAATAGCTAGGCAGGTTAAAAAAAAAAAAGGGAGAGAGAAGGCAGAAGTTCTTCTCTTTGGCTATTCCCCCAGTCAATCTGAGGACTCCTGGAGATAGGACCTACCTGTTCGGCCTGAGGCTGGGTGAGAAATAGCTGTGTTTTATTCCCTGTCTCTCTGATATTTCAGCTTTTCCCCAACATCTGGCTCTGGGTTTTATTAGAATACTAAATAGATTTCTTACAATACAAAGTCCACTTGGCTTTGCCTCCTGAGTGCAGGGACCAAAGGCATAGGACATAGCACCTAGCCATGACCTGTTTTCATTTAAATTTTAAATTTTTACTTATTTATTTTTGAACTGTATTTTAAGAGTATGAGGCAGATATTGGGGAAAAGCTGGAATATTAGAGAGGTAACAAACCACAGCCAACTCTAAGCTAGCCAACTGTAAGGCAGAACAGGGTACATTCTATCTTCATAGGTCCTGTCCTCAGACTGACGGATCACAGTCACACAGGCAAGATGCTGAACTTCTGCATTCTCCTGCGTTATATTTCTTTCTCTGCCCAGTTATTTTACTTCCTGGCTCAACTCTCCTAGAGTTAGGATTAAAGATGTGAGCTACCACTGCCTGACTGTTAGGCCTTGAACTCACACAGATCCAGACTAAGGGATCTATCTCCTGAGTGATGGGATTAAAGGTGTGGGTCACCACTCCCTGACCTTTATAGCTTGTCATGGGTGATTCTGTCCTCTGGTATTTCAGACTATTTTTGTTAAATATACAATATATCACTACATAAAGGTGTACTACATTTGTTTATGCTGCATTTGTAATGATGTAAAGATGTGTTGCCTTGTCTGCCTAAGGCCTAATAAAAAGCTAAATGGCCAATAGCTAGGCAGTAGAGAGATAGGTGGACTGTCTGGTAGAGAGATTAAGTAGGAGAAGGAATCTAGGCTCAAGAAGAAGAGGAAGAGAGAACCAGAACAAAGAGAGGGAGATGCTGAGTCAGCCAGTCGGGAGCCACCAGCCAGCCAGACATAGAGTAGGACATACAGAAGGCAGAAAGGTACAGAGCCCCGAGGCAAACTGTGGATGAAGAGAAACAGGTTATTTTAAGTTATAAGAGCTAGTGGGACAAGCATAAGACAAGGCCGAGCATTCATAACTAATAAGTCTCCCTGTCAGGATTTGGGAGCTGGTTGGTGGCCCAAAAGAAATCCTGCTACAACGAAACAGCAAAAACAATGAAGCTGTAAATAAGACTGGAAAGATAGCCCAGTAAAAGGCTCGCTGCACAAGCATGGGCATGTTTGTGCTCCTTTATACCCCACAAAGATTCAAGTTCATGTCCCATTCCTAGTGAAGTGATGGATGCTAATGTAAGTGGATGTTGTCTGACACAGGCTGTGTTGAATTTCTAAGCTCAGTCTCTTTGTGCTTTAGAAATGCTACTGCTCTTCACCTGTTGACCTGAAAGCTGATGCTCAAGGCCACTGAAGTCTAGGAGATGAGCATCAGAAGTCAAGTTGTATTGGCCCCAAATTCCAGATATTGATTGGCTCTCCATAGTGGGAAGCATGCCCTCTCTGACACTGAGAGTAGCTGGATCTCCCTCCTCTCCTCTGGCCTGTGATTTGGGTTTTAACAAGAGCTCACAGAAAGGAATCTCTCTGTAAGGAACATCAATGGATCTGCTGAGGCAAGTCAGCCAGAGCAGGCAGGAGAGCAGGGTTTTTCTCAATGCCTGGAGCCTAGAAAACACAGATGACCTTGGCTGAGGCTATGGAGGTGTTCTGTGACTCAAACTGTGAACTGCCTAGGGATGTGGGTCTAAGCCCCATCAGCCACTGCAGCACTCAGGAAGCTTAACAGTAATCCAACAATTAAGAGATCAATTGCTGAGTATGCTTATCACAGATAACTCTTTGGGGTTTGTTTTGTTTTGTTATGCTTTGAGGAATTGTCTGGGAAAATGAGAAGGAAATGGAACAAAAAGGAAGCACCTCTGTTAATGATTTAAAAACTTTTTGGGGGGCTGGAGAGATGGCTCAGCGGTTTAGAGCACTGTCTGCTCTTCCAGAGGACCCAGGTTCAATTTCCAGCACCCGCATGGCAGCTAACAACTGTCTGTAGTTCCAGTTCCAGGCAAACATCAAGGCAAATAAATAAATAATAAATAAATAAAGTTTTTTTTTAAAAAAAAAAATTTTTTTGAGCACAGTCTGACTCACAGCTGGCTGAAAGCTGGGTTAATAGCCACTTGCAATTTTCAAATTGCTAATAACACAAAGTGAGTTCTATCCCTTATACTGTAAGTAGAAAATCTTATGCAGGTCTCTGAGACTTTGAATTCTCACTCTATTCCTCACCTTACTCTTCATTATCCTAAAACACAAAGTACACAAATGGGTGATTAAAAATGGGTTGGTTAAGCTCTGAGAATTCAGAGTACAGCTGTCACTCTGCATCTGGGATGCCCTGCAAAGGCTCGTGTGTGAACCTGGAGCTCAGTTGTGAATGAAAAACAGAAATAAAAAAGGAAAGGAAAAAGAAACATCCCTGCTCCTAGGTATAGTGGAAGAAACAGGTTATTATAGATGTATGGGAGAGCATGGCCAGAGGCAGGGAGCTCTGGGAGAATCCAGAGTGGACATGACCAGACTGAGCTGGGCCGAGCAGGGTAGGGAAGGGAAAGGAGAGGTGAGGGGGTGCCAGGTGCAGCAGCCAGGAGGCCGAAGGTACAAAAGGGTAGGTAGGTAACCAAATGCTTTGCTTATGTAAGGAAGAGCAGCCCAGGGCCCGGGGCCGAAGATTCAGGGTAGAAGGCAGAGTACGGCAGCCATGAAGGCCCTGTAACAGGCTGGGACTGAGGAACACTGAGAGAACCTGGAAGCCAGGTCCACTTTAATATGTTAAATAGGCACTTGAACTGTTTGTCCTGGGTTCGAGACCTAACAAGTTGGGGCTATTGGGAGATGGTAGGATCTGGTGGGAGGAAGCCACAGTGGATGACACCACTGTTGCAGAGGAGGAAGAAAGGAACTTCCCGACAGCAGCTCAAGCCAGGAGGCAGAGGAGCTACAGGGGGGTGGCAGATGGATGTAGAGAGTTGATCGCTGTTAGTGCAGCAGCAGGAAGGGATGAAAAGAAACAAGACCTTGGCTCCCTGGGCTGAGCAGTTGTGTCTGAGCTGTACTACCAGCCCCCTGCCTTGCTGGCTACAAGGCTAGCCAACAGTTCACATCTGTTCCCGTTATATCCCACGTGGCAATTTGATTTAAGTTGTGTGATCCACGTAAGGGTCTTCATCTTGAGCTGACTTTAGAGTTCCTCCTGGCTGGACTCTTCGCTGTCGGCCCACTCCATTCTCAGAGGAGAGAAGGACAGGAACCCAGCTTGAGACAGGAGGTGTTCTTCACTGAGCGCTCCAAAACCAGAAGCCCAAATTAAACTTTTCTCCTTTTAAGCTGATTATTGCGGGTAGTTTGTCTGACTATTGCCATGTCTTTCTCCTTTACTGCTATATTCTCGGGGTTTAAATATATGCGTGGATCTGGAGAGCATCATCCTGAGTGAGGTAACACAGATCCAGGAAAATAGACATGGTATGCACTCATAAGTAGATTTTAGACAAAAAGCAAAGAATAACCAGGTTATAATCCACAAACCCTGAGCAGCTAGGCAACAGGAGGAACATAAGAGAGACATCTATGGATCCCCCTGGGAAGGGAAAATGAGGAAGATCTCCTGAGTAAATTGGGATCATTTGGAGGAGCGAGCAAGGGGAGGTGGGAAGAAATCATTGAGAGAAGGAGGTGGTTGAGTGGGAGGGGCAACAGAGAGGGAGAACAAAGGGGTTGATAGAGGGAGACATTGAGATAGAGAGGAATCTGGTGCTAGGGAGACACTCAAGAACCCACAAGGTGTCTCTGCCTAGGACTCCAAGCAATAGTGGAGAGGGTGCCTAAACAGAACTCCTCCTATCATCAAATGAATGACCACCCTAGTTGTCATTATAGAACCTTCATCCAGCAACTGATGCAGAAGCAGAGATCCAAAGCTAATCATCAAGTCAAGCCTCCGGTCCAGCTGAAGAGAGGGAGGAGAGAGTATATGAGCAAAGGGATCAGGATCATGAGGAGGAGACCCACAGAGACAGCTGTCCCGAGCTATTGGGAGCTCATTGACTGAAATAATCACTGAGGAACCTTCATGGAAAGGAACTAAACCCCCTGAATGTACATGACAGTCAAATGGCATGGGCAGTTTGTGGAGCCTCTTGCAATAAGGTCAGAGTTTATTTGTGGTGCATGAACTGGCTTCTTGGAGCCCATTCCCTACAGAACACCTTACTCAGCTTTGATTCTGGGAGGAGGGACTCGGAACTACTTCAACTCTATATGCCAGACCAGAGGGAACTGACTCACCTTGGGATTCCTTGCCCTCCTTGAGGAATGGATGGGGGGATAGGATGGGGGGTTAGGTTGAGGAAGAATGGGTAGGAGGGGAGGGAGGGGGAGCAATGGAAGATATGAGAAAAAACTTTTTAAATAAAAAAGTTACAAAAAATATATGCCCAGCACATAATTCTCAGTGTCAATTAAATGAACACATTATATCACATTGATTTAGCCTTCTAAGATAAAGCAAGGTAAAACATTAGATAAAGTGTACACAGTGATAATCAGCACTTGGAAGTGGAGACAGAATTGGAAGTTTAAGGTCAACCTCTAGGCTCGCCTGGGTTGCGTAAGAATTTCAACAACACACTAATAACTTCTAAATACCTATACCCATAATTTTTCAGTTGTTTACATTAAGGGGAAAAATTGTTGTAGGTCCACTTACTGAAAGTTCTAGGGGTATCTGAGTTAAGAACAAAGGTAGGTCTGGGGATGAGGCTCAGTGGAAAAGCACTGGCCCACCATGCATGACCCCCAGTTTGATCCACAGTTCTGAGGAGGCACAGACACAGGATGCTGTATGTTGTCTTACATCCTATAATTCAGGTTGTCTGGGAATCAAGTGACCTTCCTTGCATCCCCACACAGCCTGTGAGATGCACTATTTCCCTCCCACCTCCTTAGCTAACCCAGAGGAGCTTAATTAACACCTGCACAAATTAAGATCTCTCTGGCTCTAAAATTCTCTAATTATTTTGAACAGAGTAGAAACTGATTACCTCTGACTGCTTCTTTCTAATTTCTAATTATTCCATTTGATCTAAGCTAAAGCTTATTTTGTTCAGCAGAATTTTATTGCAGATAGGTCAAATTTAAAGAGAGAGGAAAAAAGAGGAGGCTGGATAAGTGTTTAAAATATTTAAAGGAACACAATGTTAATGCATCCATTTGAAACTGATAGTCTATTATCAAGGTTATGACCCAAGGGACTTCAATGAAGGAAAACAGGATCAACAGCGATGGCTTTCTGTTGTTGTGGTTTTTAGATAACTATTAACTGATGCTTTTTATAGACCAGGCTCTGTCTCAGTACCAGGACAGAGCAATGTGAGTCAAGTCACATGGGCATGCTACTGTGTGAGTGTTCCTTGGGATTGAGACAATCCTTCCTGGAGAAGAGAGGGGGACTCAGAGCCTCATGGAATTTCCAAAAAAACCCACAGGAGTCACGAAGTCTCTTTACCAAGGTTCTATAGCAATTGCTGAAGGGGAGATAAACCCATGGCAGTGATGCCTGTGCAGGGAAGTTCACTGACGCAGTTTTCACGCGCAGTCACCAGTGCTAGTGTGGCTTTTCAGTGATATTGCCGCTGGAGTTCCCCATGCTTCTGTGAATAATCCCAGAACATACTAGCAATGCCAAACTGAACCTAAATGGAATCATTTGTTACTTTGTTGTCCTCTCTGATCAGGTGGAAGCCTCACTTCCCTCTCTCCTCAGACCCCGCCCCCTCAAAGCCCACCAAGCAGCAGCCCCTCCCCTAGAGCTGCCCTACCATCTCAGACCCCGCCCATGAGGAAGCCCCTCCCTAGGGCTGCTTAAGACCTACATATTACTTAAGGCCTGGTAGCCATATTTGCCTTGTGACACTTCCCTGCCTTTCCAAGGGAAACTCAGGATTGCTTTGCTCTGTTCATCAAATTTGGATTTATTAATTCGGTTTGGTTTGGCCTATTGCATTGGGGGCAGGTATCTAGCAACTGGGGATCCAAAACTTATCATTTGGTGCCGAACCAAATAGAGTTGAGTTTCCCAGCAGCCATGTAGCTTTGGAAAACCACTCTGCCTTCCTGCGGAAGACTTGGTCAATAAACCTCTCATTCCCAAATCAAAATACCTTAAGAGGTCCAGGACCTCTTCTGGCCTCCAGTCTGCTTGCAGAGCCATTGAAGTGCCAGCGACTGGCCTGTTCCCGGGCAAAGACAGTCTGCCTCTTGGGACTTCTTGTTTGACAGAGGTCTTGTACAATGATACCCCAAACCCCACTGCTTTGGCTCCAGACTATCCTTAGGGGATGCCCTGTCATAGTCTCTGGATCTCTTACAGACTATAAATGGGTACTCTTTGTATCTTGGTGTTTCTACCTTTTTTTCCCCTATTCTGGCTTCTGTTCTTCCGCTTTTCTGCCTGCCTGTATCTCATGCCTCCATCCAATTGTTCTCGATTTGTTGCTTTCATTGATGCTCTTCCAATCTTGGGCAGCTGCACTGCTATTTTCTTCAATTTCCCAGCCCGGACCGGATGGGAGCTGCATCGTGGGCAGAAAGTGTATTTTATTCCTGTGTCGCTTTTACTGTAAACTTTTATTTTAGTACTTTTTTAGTTGGTCAGCTGACTGACACAGTCTCCTGGAAAAATTTTTGTTCTTCCTGTTAAAATGTATGTATGAATAATGTGACAACACTATGCTTGTTTTTTTTTTACCTGGTTTTGGATGCCTGGGTTTTCCTGTGAGATTACATGTTCCATGTGGAAAAAAACAAAACCAACCAACCAACCAACCAACCAAAAACAAACTAAAAAATTTGGGTATTGTTGAAATCTGTGAAATTTCTAATTCCAGAAACTGCTTTAGAAACACCACATGGTCTGCCATGGTGAGAGTGACCATGGACAGGTGCTATACTGGTCTACTGAGATATTAAAACTGTACCTTTGCATTTATATGCAGAGATGAACCTTACTGGCAGCCAGATTTCATAACCTAAAAATAAGCCCATTGATATTAAAGCTAAATTGATTGCAATGTTAAAAGTGGGTTTTGCCTTATATATCTTAGGATCACAGCTTAAAACTAGAGACTGAATCTCCTTGCTTTTCTTAACATTGGTAAGCTGTAACTAACAGGGAAAACCGAGTGTCCAGACTTAACTTACACATACTCTCAAAGTTAAGCAACATTTGTCTGGTTTAGATATACCTAAGATATTTTGTTCCCCTGATACTGAATCACCTTTAGATATCTTGAATATGACACTTAATATAAAAGCTTTTTATGATGGAGAGACATATGATGGTAGCTCCTGGAAGCATCCTGTATCTTCTCCAAGAAGATGGGTGGCCACAAAAGAACTTCCACCTGGAGGCTATGGCAGGGTTGGCCATTCATTGAAAAGCTGCCTTACGGGGCTGGAGAGATGGCTCAGCGGTTAAGAGCACCGTCTGCTCTTCCAGAGGACCCGGGTTCGATTCCCAGCACCCACATGGCAGCTAACAACTGTCTGTAGTTCCAGTTCCAGGCAAACACCAAGGCAAATAAAGTTTTAAAAAAAAAAAAAAAAAAAAAAAAAAAAAAAAAAAAAAAAAAAAAAAAAAAAAAAAAGAAAAGCTGCCTTACACTGCTGCTGAGATCCTGTCTAGACTGTGAGTAAGAGGAGCAATGGGGATGGATGGTTCCCCCTTGCCGAGACAGGCAGGTCGATCTCCCCAAATTTCTACTCCATAAAGAAATGGGTCAGATCTTCTGGGCTTGGCAGCTGACCAAGTGTGGCTGGCCTCTGGCTCTTGTTCCATATCGGCCATGGAGAGCCTTGGGGCTGCCTCCTGGAAAGCTATCTTATGTCTACTTATTTACTTATCCTTCTCAGATTTGATGGTGTTGGATGACCAGGGTAGTAACAGACTTGCTAGTTTTATAGCTTTTCCCCAAACCCAAGGCTACAAGCACCTTGGTACCTCATTAGTAACTTTCCTGTTAAAATTACAGACAAGTGCGCCTTATTCACAAGCTTCATGGTACAGGATAAACTAGTTTCAGATGTAACTTCAGAGGTTCAGTGTTTTAATATTGATCAATGCAGTTTTGATAAACTGATAGAGCACTGGCTACAGTTTTCCAGAGCCCTTAAATTTCTAGCCTTTTGCTATGACACCAAGACGTAAATCTGTTCCAGTTGTTTTACAGACATCGGTAGGTTCCTGCACAGGATCACCCCACATGCCAATGCCAACCCACAGAGGACCCTCCAGATATGCCAGCCCCTGTACCTTCTCTGAGGATACCAACTGGAATGGCTGCACTCCAGACCTCCAGGGAAACAGCAGATGTGATGGCTCCTATGCTCCTGGAACACATCATCATCCCTCAGTTGGGTGTGCCATTCCCCCAAGCTCCTGGAACACCAGTGCTGGTGCCACCCCTCCAGACTCAATGACATATCTGCTTTTTCATCTGGCTCATTATTTCTTGCCTCTTCTGTACAAGGCACATCTCTGTTTCATTCTTTCTGGGAACTATATCACTTTTCCCTTGGCCAGCCCCAAATATAGGGCAGGTGATAATTATCTGGTTTTTTTTTTTTTCCCCCAGCAACCTGCCTTCTCTGCCTCTTCAAGAAACAGATCTCCAGAATGGCAGCTAACCAGATACTCCTCCACACACACCTCCTGCTAAATATGAGCCCACCAATTCCTTACTTCCCCCTCCCCATGTCACCCCATGCACACAGGAAATAGCCAGACTTGAACCGGTGCCCCTACACCCAAGAAATCTAGCATATTTTGGTGGAAGCTTCATCTCAGCCCCTGGCATCCACATACCCAAAGAGTCTGGGATGATTAGGTGGAAGCCCCACCGCTTTCTCTCCCAAGAACCTACCCGCCCCCCAACCCACCAAGCAGCAGCCCCTCTCCTAGAGTTGCCCTCCCATTCCAGACCCCACCCACGAGGAAGCCTGCCAAAGACCAGCTCCTAACTGGAGTTGCTCAAGATCACACTTACAGGTTATCTAAGGCCTGGTAGCCATATTTGCCTTGTGGCTCTTTTCCCTGCCTTTCCAAGGGTCACCCATGATTGCTTTGCTCTGGTCATTAAATCTGGATTTATTAATTTGGTTTGGTTTGGCTTATTGCATTGGTAATAGCACATACCCATCAACCAGGGATTCAAAATTTATCACTTGCTGTCTGGAGTGACTAGAAATAGACTCCGTAGCTGGGCAAGGTGGCAAATGCCTTTAATCCCAATTTGGGTGGCAGAGGCAGATCTTTGTGTATTTGAGGCCTGCCTGTTCTGTACAAGGAGTTCCAGGCCAGCGAAGAAACGAGGGGTGGGGGAGAAGAAAAGAAATAAACTCCCCAAATAAAGTAACTATTATGTGTTCAGAGGGAAAAAGTTTCTTTTAAACTAAAATAAAGTACAAAATTATTTTATTTGCAGGATAGTGAGTGGAACTTTCTTCCTTCTTGACTTGGCCTTTGCACTGAGCCAGAAGGCATGCATGCTGTACTTATCAGTCCATCCCCTCCCATCCACTTCTCTCCTTCATCCCTCCAGCTGATCAGCATCCTCCCAGCACATCAGAGATTTCTTTGCAGACTCCCTAGACCAGTGCTTCTCAACCTCATTAATACTGCTTAATGCTGTGATCCTCTAATACAGTTCATCATGTTGTGGTGACCCCCAGCCATAAAATTATTCTGTTGGTACTTCATAACCACAATGTTGTTACTGTTATGAATTGTAACATGAATATCTGATTGGCAATGCATGGGCGTCAAGACCCCTAGGTTGAGAATCAGCATTTAAGAGGCTCCTGTAGGTAGTAGATTGCTGAGGAGCTGTGGCACTCAGTATTGCTTCCTTCACAAGGGCTTTCAGGCAGTTTTTCCTCTGCCCTCGGCTAGAGAAGACAACTAAGGACAGCCTTGTGACCTAGAGTCTCCTCAACAATTCAAATATTCCCATTGTGGACACACCACCCTGTTTTACCCGTTTCTTCCCACAGGGACCACAATAAAAGCCCTGCACACATCTCTGCCTCCTTGAGGCACTGATGTTTTCCCACGGTGTATCTTGGGAACTGAGAACAAAAAAAGGTTTTTTTTGTTGCTGTTGTTTGTTAGATTTGTTTATTTTATTGCAAGAATGTTTTGTTTGCATGTACGCATGTGCACTCTGTGCCTGCCTAGTGTCTGTTGGGGACAGACGTGAGCTGCCATGTTGGGGCAGGAACCAAACTCACGTCCTCTGCAAGAGCAACCAGTGCTGTTGACCACCCAGTCATTGCTCCAACCCTGTGAGTAATAAACTTGCAGTAAACATTTCTTTGTGGAGACCAGTAAAGGTAGATCACCATGAGTTGGAGGACAGCCTGTGTTATATAGTGAGACTCTGTTTTGATCACACACACACACAGAGTTACCTGTTATCTTTACCAAACCTCAAAGGTTTTTTTTTTATCAGTCTTTATATATATATATATATATATATATATATTTAAACTTTATTTATTTATTTGCCTTGGTGTTTGCCTGGAACTGGAACTACAGACAGTTATTAGCTGCCATGTGGGTGCTGAGAATCGAACCCGGGTCCTCTGGAAGAGCAGACGGTGCTCTTAACCGCTGAGCCATCTCTCCAGCCCCAGTCTTTATATTTTGTAAGACTAATATATGAACAGGCTAGTTAGTTTAGCCTAGAGCTTGAATGTGCCACTAGTAGACACAGAGCTGGTGTCAGTAAGCCTCAGAGACAGACTAAGAATGGGGCGCCACCTGCTGGTGGTTATGTTGCACTGCGGTCTAAAGTTGGTTCTGCTGTGTGTCGCAGGGAGTTGAATTGTGGAGCTCAAAAACTAAGTCCTACCTCAAAAAGTTATTACTGATGTGACCATCCTGGCAGAGCTGAGGAGGGTGAACTGTGGAGACAAAATGCATACACGGGAGGTCAATGAAAGTACAGCAAAAGCCCGGGTTCACTGAGTGATGGGTAGTGGCATGAGATCCCTTTAATCACCAAGTTGAAAAGCAGAGCTCACGGCTGACCCGAAGCCCCAGCATTTAGAACCAATGTTCTTCAAGTGGGAAATCTTCGGAGGATTTCTCAACCCGATGAGTAAGGCTAGTTGCTGTTCTGAGCCCACATTCCAGGCTTGTGTCTGCTCACTCGATTACGCAATCAACATGTACATTTATAGGAGGTGGCTCAGGGGGTTTTGTGATTGTCAGCTTTGATGTATGCACCACACAGATAGTGGTTGGATAACATGGGACGAAACAGGATACAGCTGGGCGGGGGCCGATTTATCTTACTTTTGTTTTGCTTTAGTTTTTTGAGACAGAGTTTCTCTATGTAGCCTTGGAACTTGCTCTGTAGGCCAGGCTGGCCTTGAACTCAGATCCCTGCCTCCACAGTGCTGAGATTAAAGGCTTGTGCCACCAAGCTCGTTGCAATTTATCTTATTTTGTCTCACCTGGTATTCAGACACTCTTTACTTTTCTTTCCACAGTTACCTGATAGGCCTAATGCTTTTGCAGAACAGTAGAATGCCAAAAATTGTCGTTTTTAGAAGAACTGGGGAAAAAACTTACATAAATTAAAAGGACAAATAAGTTTACAGGTGTAATTACAAATGTTCCCAACTCAAGGCAGATGAACACCTTCAAGAGTCAGAACAGACACCTCGTTCTAAGGCTGGGACTTTCCCACTGGGTTTGATGAACATAAAGAAAGTAACAAATGGCTCAGGAACTCTTGCTAGTCTTGAGAAATCCTCAGCAGATGATGCTGTTCTTCACCTGCGCAGATCACCATACTCTACTCACACCAGTCCTCCAGGCTGGGGTTTTCCTCTACATCATACTGTCTTCAGCCACCAAGTGACCCAAACCTCACAGACTAAAGACTGAAGTCAAGGTCTTATGCATTCACTAAAGAAACTTGAATATGAAGTCAAAAATCAGCAATGAGTCCAGTGACCCAGTGCTGATATCAGATAAAAGCATCAAGGACACATTACACTTTTTTTCAGAGGCTATTCCAGTTCTGTGAGGCTAGCAGGTGGTGTGTACATTTGCCAGAACAAATTGAAAATTTAGAATCAACTCATGCAGCAAATGACTGGTACCTGCTCAGTCTATCTAAACACACACAGCAGATGACGGAGGGGTCCAACTTTCCATACATGGCAGTTATGGATTGCATTTCAGATGACAGAGTCAGTGAACATACTAAAGAACTGAAAGAATGTTTTAAATAGTAATAAAAATTGTCACATCTGTTAATTGCACTGTAACAATTTTTTTTAAACTTTATTTATTTGCCTTGGTGTTTGCCTGGAACTGGAACTACAGACAGTTGTTAGCTGCCATGTGGGTGCTGGGAATCGAACCCAGGTCCTCTGGAAGAGCAGACTGTGCTCTTAACCTCTGAGCCATCTCTCCAGCCCCGCACTGTAACAAATTTACAATAAAACATGATTCCCCAGATGGTACCATGGTAAGAGACTGATGCTCTGAGCCTAGACTAGTATAACCCAGCTTCATGTGTAGAAAGCAGACTTTATAATACACTTCAGTTTCAACATTCCTTAGAATTCTATTTATTATATATAGTCCTCTAAATGCACATCTTTCTTAATAAAGAATAAACTGCCTCCTAATCTCAAGCTCAGATAATGAAAACTAGCCACACTTTTCACTTTGAAAAAATGCTTTTGCATGTCCAAGCTGCAAACCACAACCACTGAACAACTTGGGATCTGAAACACCTTGGACCAGCACCTTGGAGCCCACTCCCATCATCAAGACTGGGTCATCAACACATGACCTAGTCTTGATGTTGGGGTGAGGAAAGTGGATCTGCCAGGAGTGGATGCTGACCTAAGCCACATTGGGACCTTGGGACCTCCTGCCCTTGCTGGGGAGGAGATAAAGTGATGTGGAGAAGAGAGAGTGACTGAATGGGGCGGGGGGGGGGGAAGGGAGCTTGAACAAGGGTATACATGGATAAAAAAATATGACTTCATTCATAATTTAAAAAAAGAAAAAAATAAAATAAAGAAGAGAAAGGGGGTAAATAGGACAGATATAAGTAGATTATTGTATCTACCTGTAAACTTATTAGCCAAATATGAGCCATAGATGATTTGCACTGGTATAGATTCTTCTTGTATATTGACACAATCTGAAATTATTTTATATGTCTGCCTAAGGTAACTTATATATTGATACAAAGTTTAATATGTAATTGTCATATTTTGCATGTGACTCTACCTGCTTAAAATATTTTTCACATTAATGCATATTAAATGTATTGCTTTCATTTCCATTTTGCAATTTCTACCTCTGTTCAATCATACTAGTCATAATATACATACATACAAATATATAAATTTATATATATTCTACCTCTGTTTAAAATATTTTTATAGTTCTGTCTAGATATCTTATATAATGATATATGTTTAGTATACTGCTGTCATTTTACACTACCTTTGCTTAATGTTTATATGACTGTCATACTTGAAGCCATTATACAAAAACTGTAGACATATTTATGGATTGTCTATTTTTACAATGTAAGATTTAGTCTTTAGGATGACAAGAATTACAGATCGCAGTTACTTAGGAAAAAGAAAAGAAAAAATGCTTTTGTTTTTGAGATTATTACAAGTATCCATCCATCCACAACCAGTAAATCCTCTGCTATAATAACTGTGATACTGTGTCCTCCTAAGTGCTTATTTCAATAGGATCTAGCTGGTTGGAGAGGTTACTGAAACCCTTTTAGAATTATTTTACATTAAAAATTAATTTCCAGCCTAGCTAGAGCTACATGGTGAGACTTTGTTCCCTCCCCAAGTTAACTTTGTAGGTTAACTTACAGTGATGTGATGCCTTCAAAGTATATGCCATTATACTTTGTTCTAACTTATTCCTCTCCCTCATTACCCACACCCCCGTCAGCTGGCTTCCTTTCTTCCCCCAGTTTGCCCAGATTCGATTACCCTCTTCCTTAAGATCCCTTTATCTCACCTCTCATGATCTTCTTTTTATTTTCATCTCTCTCTCTCTCTCTCTCTCTCTCTCTCTCTCTCTCTCTCTCTCTCTCTCTCTCTCTCTCTCTCTCTCTCTCTCTCTCTCTCTCTCTCTCTCTCTCTCTCTCTCTCACACACACACACACACACACACACACAGGCACATTAGCTGCTGTCTATTTTGTGAAGTCATGCAAAATAGAAGTTGTATTTTGATTATGTATAATAGAAAGACAAGTAAGCAATTTCTCTTGAGTTTATTTCCCAGAAAGTACTAGCTGTTTTGAATATGACATGGTCAAGCAGTTTCCTCTAGGGACAGTTGCACATGGTGGGAAATAGGAAGTGCCATGATGACCAGTTTCTGACAGAAGGTTCCTGTGACCATTCCTTCTCTTTCCTTACCAGCCAGTGAGCCACGTCCCCCTCTCCTTCAGTCCCACAGAGCACAGAACCCAGAAAATGAGAATGGCTGGCTGCAGGCCAACATCTTTAATTCAGACTGAAGCCCAGATGCAGAGTAAGGCACAAAGGGAGGAGGGGGAAGAAGAGGAAGAGTCTGGGGAGGGCCTGGTGTAGGTGACTAGGTCTTTAGGGTGGAGTCCTCATGAACTGAATTAATGTTCAGAATCCCAAAGAGCTGGCTCACCCCTGCTGCCGTGGACACTGTGAGCTGGTGTCAGGGCCACATTTGATATGAATCACTAGTGAATTGATTTTGCACTTCTCTCCCCACTGACACTGTGAGCAACAGGCTTTTATGTGTTTTAAGTTTGTGGCATTTTGATTGGACATCTCACACTAAACCAGACTAAACCTTTGTGGGGGGTGGGGCTTAGATGGATGGGATTTCCCCAAACCATCACAGGGAAGGCTCCCACTTGGAGCAGACAAAGAGAGAAGGAGCTTGCTGTAAATAGTGGCAAAGGGTCAAGGGAACGATAAACATTCATTAAGGAAAGCTATTAAAACCAGAATCTTCAGGTTTATTTCTTTGTATAGTCTCACCATTTCATTCTCCCCACCCCTGAACACCTTTGGCTAAATAAGAAGGCTTCGAGTTCCTGGTTGCTATCCGAGGACTGATCCTGACCATTCAAGGAGCATCCTTGAATGCTGATTTTCCAGGTGTGGACCTGCATGGATGCAGTTTCTTTAAGGTAATGACAGTGTGGAATTTGAGACTGTGTGGAGTTTGAACACTCAGTTACAAGTGGCTTACCTTGCAAGGACCAAGCACGAGGTTGCAACAACATCATCCATCATTTGCTAAAAGGGGTCCACTGAAAAACACTGACCTTTCAAGTGTCGATGCCTATCGTACAGTACACATTTCACATTTGCTTTCCTGTCAATGTTAGGGTGAACTCTTTAAAGCCAGGAAGCTGTCAAACTGGTACACAAAGTATTTTCAAATTACCACTTCCCCCCAAAAGTTCATATTTTAACATCAGCAACACGCTTTCATTCAAGTTAGAGGCTCATGTGGGTTGTTCAAGAAAATATCAACCAATGTTCACGCTAGAATGCTCTGAGCTTTATCTGCCATTCATTGCAATACAGAGAAAGCAACCAGTTCAAGGCAGACTTGGTAGGCAAGTGCTGTCCTCAAGGCGAACATCATCACACTTTTGGAGATGTGGGTTATATATGCCCCCTGTTCATACAGAGTACTCAAAGCTTGCACTCATGGTTGATGTTAGAAAATAAATCATTTACATTGTTTCACCTGGCTGGGTGATCATAAGTAACCTTAGCGAGGTTTAACATGTTACTTCACTACACCACCAGCGCAAACATCCACAAGTCCGTAGTGCACAGGATAAATGGGAAAACAGCTTCAACCCCTCACTCCTCCTAACACAAGCGAAAGGCTTGTCCTAGCTTGTAATCACTGCAGGAGCTGCACATGTTTTGACCTATAGGGGGCACTCAAGGCCTTCTTTCTTCTTGCCCTGCCTTACCCCTCCTTTGGGCCAGAAGAGGACCATGTGGGAGACTGAAGGGCTGGCCTTTGCATTGGAGTTCTGAAACAATTGGTAACAATGTATCTTTAATCAGTCATTTACGATTTAAGTTTATCCAGTTTCTTACGAACATCAAGTTCTCAATGCCATCACATCTCTATTGTCTCACTGACTTAGGGTCCAGGATCTTGGTTCAGGGTCTCCTAAGGGCAGAGTCAAAGGGAGCCAGAGTGTAGAATTAACATGAGTTCAAGGCCACTACAGCCTCCTGTGGCTCCTTCGTGCCACTGGGGTCACAAATAAACATGGGTCTGCAGTGTGCTACGTGGATGTTTCCTCAGATACTGGACAGGTGCTCCAGCTTTCTCTTTAACAGCCTCACAGATCTAGCTCCCCCAAGTTGGCAGAAACAGGACAGGCCAAGGTCAACCTTTAACACTCCCCGTGGGCCCCCACCATGTTCAACCACCCTTCCAGATCACAGCCAGATGCCAGAGAATTGGCCTGGAGGGAACATGTTCCCACCAAACACTGTGACCCACTAGCTGAGCCTCTTTCCGGCTCCCTTCCTCCCTCCCTCCTTCTCTCTCTGTTCCATCCCTCATTTTTTACTGTGTCAGCCTCTGGCTTCTCTAGGGGACATGTGAACTCCACAGAGGACCCCACCCTGACTCCAGTGGCTGCCTTCCCCCTTCCAGACATTCCTTGCCCCTCCCCCATTTCTGACAATGGTTTATTCATTTTCAGCCCCGGATCTCCACTTCACTGAAGTATATAAAATTGTTCCAATGCTGTTTGTAATCTTTAAAAACAACAACAACGACAAAACTTTAATTTCTTTCAAATTTCTCTGAGGTAAAAATTTCTTGTTTCCAAGTTGCTTTTCCTGATTTAGAAACAAAACAAAAACAAAACAACTAAATGCTTTTAATTTAAAAAGTAATATGGTCATATGGTAAAAACTAAAAGTGGTTCTTAAGAACAGCCACTGGGGAACCATCAGGAAAAGAAACTAGGCCTTCCAAGGATAGGCAGCTGTTCACTGACATGGGCAGTATGTGGAGCCTCAAGGGGAGGGTTCAGACTGTGTTTCTGTGCATGGACTGGCACTTTGGAGCCCATTCCCTCCAGAGGAACACCTAACCCAGTCTTAATATTAGGATGAGGAAATCAGGCTTGCCTGGAGTGGATGCTGAGCTGGTCCACTTTGGGACTTCTTGCCATTTTTGGGGAGGGGATGAGGGGGATGGGAAGGAGGGAGGCTGTAAGCAGACAGAGAAGGATTGGGAGGGGGAGGGGAGGGAGAGCAAGAGGATACACGAAAAAAAGGACTTTATTTTCTAAAAATAAATAATAATAAAAATTCAAAGTGTTGAGAAGAGTAAATACTGAAAAGCAAGCAGGACTTTCCAGTGTCTTCCTTTCTCTGGGGGCAGCAGTGACCCCAAGTTCTCGGTGTACATAACAAACATCCTCCATCTCTTACTGCAACAAAAGAAGTTTGCTGCTTACAGTCCTGAACATTTTCTTTTCTGTTTTTGTTTGTTTTTCAAGACACATTTTCTCTGTAGCTCTAGATGTCACTCTGTCGACCAGGCCAACCTTGAACTCAGAAATCTGCCTGCCTCTTCCTCCCCAGTCCTGGGATTAAGGTTGCCTGGCACACTATATTTTCTTGTTAACATAGATGGTAGTTAAACTTGACAGTTGAGTGGAATTTAGAATCACTTAGGAGACAAAGTGGGCCGATCTGTGGGAGGTGTTTCTGCAGAAATTGAACTGAGGAGAGTACCACCTTGAAGGTAGATGGTACTGGCCCATGGGCTGGGGCCCTTAGGGTTTCTATTGTGAGAAAGACCATGGCCAAAAGCAGCTTGGGTAGAAAGGAGTTTATTTCATCTTATACTTCCAGGTAACAGTGTAGCTGAAAGTTTTAGCCGGGCCTAGGCCTGAGGTCTGGACCTGCAGTCCTGCAGCTGCTTAGTCCCAAATAATCACACAAAGGCTTATATTAGTAACAAACTATTTGGTCTGTGACTCAGGCCCATTACCAACTAGCTCTTACAACTTAACCCGTTTCTATGAATCTATGTCTTGCCATGTGGCCAGTGGTTTACTGGTACTTCCCCATCTTGCTTCTTGGGTGGCTGGATCATGTCTCCCTGACTCCATCCTTCTTCTCCTTTATCTCTGCTTTGGTTTCCCACCTGCATCTAAGCTGCCTTGCAACAGGCCAAAACAATTTATTAACAAATGGCAATGAAGTACATTCACAGTGTACAGAAAGACATCCCACATCATAACAGTCCATCACTGAGGGAAGTCAGGGCAGGAAGCCATGTCCAGCTGATTGGTGGCTGCCTGGTTTCTTGCCCCTGGCATGTCCCTCTTTCTTATGAGCCTAGAATTCTCCTATTTATTTTCTCTACCTACCAGTCCTGTCTATCTTTTCTCTGCCTAGCTATTGGCTGTTCAGCTCTTTATCAGACCAATCAGGTGCCTTAGTCAGGCAAGGTGAAACAAAAGCAAAATGTTTTTATATAACTAAACACACATCCTTACGTCATTAAACAAATGCAGCTTAAACAAATGTAATACACCTTCACACAGTTAAAGTAATATTCTGCAGCCTAAACAAATGTGTCACATCTTTGTTCAGTTAAAATAATATTCCACAACACCGAGGCTTCTCAATAGAAATCCTTCCTGCTCTTATTACAAACAGTGCTTTGAGGAAAATGCCAGTGGATAAATAGACTCAATTGCTGCAGTAAATTTCTTGGCTCAGTGTGTTTGATTGCAAATGTTGATGGGCCTGGGGGTTCAGATTAGCAGTACAGCTCCTGCTCAGCATGCAGGAGGCCTTAGCATGACAGAAGAAGAATATAATATAATATAATAGGGTCTTAGTACCCTAAAGAAGGCATTTTTTTTGTCAAAGTGTTGGGACCATGGTTCCCGGATGTTGATTGTCTGGGGTTGTTCATGATCCATTTTGCCTTGTAGGGACATTGGATTCTCTGCGCAGGTAAGTTCATGTTTGGCTTTTGTCTCTGGTTTCATGTGTAGGTCAGTTCTTCCAGCCTAAGATGTCTTCCTTGCCAACTTCTAGTACTTTCAGGTTTCATTTTTACATTAGGAATTATAATCTATTTTGGGCTAAATTTGAAGATTAGAACTGAATTCCCCAAGTAGTTATTTCAAAACTAGCCACCAAATGATTACTATTTCTTTTTGGAGTTTGTATGCTATCTTTACCACACACCATTCTGTATTATGTTTCATCTTATTTATTTATCTATCTGTCTATCTATCTATCTATCTATCTATCTATCTATCTATCTATCTATTTATTTATGGGTTTTGCTTGGTAGCCCAGATTTGCTTCAAAATGACAGCGGACCTTCAACCCGAGTACTGGAATTACAGATGTGAGCCGCCATGCCTGGATCTGGTCTGTATTCTTTGTGCGACAGTCAAATGCGGCCCCAAGTGGAGACCTGAGAGAGGCTCAGGGAAATAGGCTTCTACTATCATGGGCTTCAGACTTGCCATCCTGGGCATACAGCAAAATGCAGCAAAGCCTTGGGGTGGTCAGAGGTCAGCAGTGAGGGGAGTAAAGAGACCAGTGCCCCTTTGGGTGTCCAGGACAGGCAAGGCAGGCACTGTAAGGCAGTTCATCTTCTTGGGGGGTGGGGCTGCACCTGGATGATGGTCTCTACTTGCTTGCCAACTTTTTTTTTTTTTTTAAGATTTATTATTTTATGTATTTATTTTGTATGCAGTGTCCTGCCTGCACACCAGAAGGGGGCACTAGATCTCATTCTAGACAGCCGTGAGCCACCGTGTGGTTGCTGGAAATTGAACTCAGGACCTCTGGAAGAGCAGCCAGTGCTCTTAACTTCTGAGCCATCTCTCTAGCCCACTTGGCAACTTTTAAGCTGTATTATATCTTAAAAATTACCGATGGATTTTGTTTTTAGGTTTATAGAAAAATGGAGTGGTAGGCAGCAAGTTTCCACACACCCTATCCTCCCCTCACCCAGCCACCACATTTCCTCTGTCAACATCCTGCCCCTCATGGATGCGCATTGACACAGTATTGTCATCCCAAGCCCACAGTTTATACGAGGAGTCACTGGGTGAATATTTCTTGTGTCCAGGATCAGCCTCCCACAGGAGTTTCTCACCTAGCACCCTTATGCACTCTGTGCATTCAGATCTCCTTCTGGGCAAGTTCTTGGGAGCCTCTGATCTTTTAATGCTTCCATAATTTTGTCTCTGCTAGAGGGTCAGAGAAGTCCTACAGTATAAAAGCTTCTCCACTTCATGACATGCATTCATGTTTCCTCACAGGTTCGGGGTTTTTTGGTTTTGTCTGTTTTAGTGTCTTTCCCTATCTTTCTTCCACTTCCCATTCCTCCTTTTCTCCCCTTTCATCGTCTCTCTCCTTTCCCTCCTTCCTCTCTTCCTTTCCTCTACTCCCCCTTCTTTTCTTTGTCTTTTGAGATAGAGTCATGCTATTTAGTCCAGGCTAGCCAAGAGCTGGTTGGTTTGCATTGTCCAACAACTCTCTATCACTCACTGTATTACTGTGGTTCATTTGCTCACCTACCTATTGGGATGGTTAGTTTTGGAATGATAACCTGCTGCAACCTTGAATCACTTTGCAAGAGCACCTGAATGAAGAACTGACTAGATAGGGCTAACCTGTGGGCATGCTTGTGGAGGACGGTCTTTCTTGCTTTCAGGTGTGACGGAAAATTGATTTTGAAGATTGAAGTGTGATGGAAGGCCTACCCTGAATGTGGGCTCTGCTCTGTCACCTCATGCACTGGGTCCTGAACTGTCTAAAAGAGAAGGAAAAGCCTGGGTGCAAGCAAGCAAGGATGTGCGTATTTACTCTTGCTCTTGACCATGGATGTGATGTGACTAGCTGCCTGAGTTCCTGCCCTGACTTCCTCTGAGTGAAATATATAAAACTCAGGACCAACAGCCCAGAGAATGGTGGTGCCCACAGTGGGCTGACCCTACATCAATTAACAGTCAAGACAATCTTCCATAGATATATTCATAGGTCTATCTGATTTAGTATTATTAAAAAAAGCTAGCAGTTATGAGTGCTGTATAACAAATTGCCTGAAACATAGTGAATAAATAATTAAGATGTTGTGTTTTACAGTTTTTCAGAGCTAGAAATTTGGAGTGTTTTATTAAAATGCTCCTGGACTATTTTCTCAAGAGAATGTAGTAAAGGTGTTGGTCAGGGTTACAGTTGCCTGACAGCTCAGAGCCATTTCCCAGGAGGAGCATTCTCACTGCTCACTCATGTGACTGGCATATTGATGCTCATGTCTCACAGCAGGAGGGCTGCGAGTCACAGAGCATGGGGAATGGCAGGAAGCCTCAGTGTCTTCTGTGACAGCTTGTGGGGTGGACACTTCTGCTACCTCCTCCCAATTACACAGGTCTGTGGGGGTGATGAGTACCAGGGAGAAGAGTAACTTAGCATTGACCAGTACATAGAGAAATTCATTCATGGATTTGGTTTTTGGCTTTTGTGAAAATTTTTATATTTGGAAAAATGACAAATCTCAATAATCATTTTCTCCCTTTTATTGGCATATATGTATTATGCAAATACTGAATTAACTATGACATTTCCATACCTGGATGAAATGGACTTTGCTCAAATTCGCCTTCATTATCTGCTCTTGTCCATTTCTCCCTGTGGCCTTGGTCTTCTCCCTATACCTTTATAAAATATAGATTTCACCTATGAGAGAAAATACACAATGTTTCTTTTTCTGAGTTTCCTTGATTCACTTAATATGATCATATCCATTTTTTTGAATTTTCCTGAAAATGGCATGATTCCTTTCTTCTCTTGTGCTAAAACCTTAGTGTGTGTGTTGTGTATGGTGTGGATATGTTTCTCTGTGTGTGATTTTGTATATGTGTGTGTAGTAGTATACCTAGCATGTGTGTTTGTGGGTATGTGTGTGAGATGTGGTGTATGTGTTTGTGCACACATGCTACATTTTCTTTATCCATTCACCTATTGATAGATTCCTGGGCTGTTAAGAACCATGCCATGATTAACACTGCTATGCATGTATGTCATTTTTTTCATAAAAAGTAATTCATTATGACATTTTCATACTGTGGTTGTCTGAATGAAAGTGGCCCATAAGCCCTTAGGGAGTGGCACTATTATGAGATGTGGCTTTGTTGGACGTGGCCTTGTTGGAGGAAGCATGTCTTTGGGAATGGGCTTTGAGGTTTCAAATGCCCAAGACAGGCATTTCTGTCACCCTTTCTGCTGTCTGATGATCGAGATATAAAACTGTCAGTTACCTCTCTAGTACTGTGTCTGCTGCCTGCATGCCTCCATGCTTCCCACCATGATAATAATGGACTAAATGTCTAAACCCTAAGCCAACCCCAATTAAATATTTTTTTTAAGTGTTGCTGTGGTCATGGTGTTTCTTCACAGGAACAGAAACCCTAAAACACCTATCTGTGGTATTATACTTTGCTCAGTTCTTAAGGGGATAGAGAGAAATAGTACCAGGTAGTGGGAAGAGATGAAGTAAGATTTCATGTGGAATGAAATCTGAAATGGAGCTAGCTCGGTGAAGGAAGAGAAGCAGATAGAAGGGGCGATGAACAAGTAGGATTTAACTGATACACACAGCATGAAAATAGACCTTAGAGAAGTCAATCATTCTAATAGAAAGTAAAAGTATTAAATACTACTATAAACTGAATATGAATATGATGATATAGTATGTGAGAATTTACATTTTGTGAGACCTAATGTGTCGACATTGGCTATGGGAAAACCGCAGTGACCAATGAACTTAGAACAAATCTTACAAGAACACCCTGAAGTCAGCACAGTGCTGGGTGTGGGATGGGAAATGTGCTTAGAAGAAACATTTTATTTTTCTTTCAGTCATTGTCTTGTGCTCATATCCAGGTTTATTTTATGCTTAAGTTCACCTATTTCTGAACCAGGGATGTGGAGCATCTTCTTGTGGTGCTGGGTGCTTTTTTTTTTTTTTTTTTTTTTTTTTTTTTTTTTTTTTTTTTTTTTTTTTTTTTTTTTTTTTTTTTTTTTTTAATAGTGCTGTGGTCTTTGCACCCTCACATCACAGGAGGTCAAAGTTGAAGCTCTAGTCTGTTTTGGACTATGATGAAAGCATAGTCCCCAGAGAGCCAAGAAAGGTAAACACGGTGAAAGGTCTTAGCAGCAGCAAAAGAGCAGAAGCATCTGGGACAGGAAGGAGACAGCACTGGGATCATAAACAGAGTGCTACTATTTACTGTCCTGACTTCAGAGTGCACAACTGTTGATCACAGGCAATTGCAAATTTTAGAGTACAAAAGTGTGCTCAGCCAGGAGAAAACACACGTCAAAATCCTTGTTTATGTTTCTGATCCAGATGTCCCATGACTGCACTGCGTTCCTGTCTTGGTGTCTCTGTTACTGTCTCAGGTGTCCAAGGCCCATGGCTGTTATTTAACCAAGATAAAAAGAGGGATTTGACACAGAGAAGCCAGAGAGATGAAGGTGAGGGAATACTCATTTGACCTTAGTTTAATGAGCACCTACTATGTGCAAAGTTTCATGTATGTTAGAAACTACATATTTTCCTTTTGTGTGTGTGTGTGCATAGTTCTGGCTATTCTGGAACTCTCTGTAGACCGAGCTGGCCTTGAACTCACAGAGATCCACCCGCCTCTGCTTCCTAAGTGCTGGGATTAAAAGCATGCATCATTACCCAGCTTCAGTTCCATATCTTATGCATTTGTTTATATGTATCGTTTCTATCTCATTTCTAGACACTAGGATGTGAACTCACAAAGGACAAGAATCTGGGTCTAGTTTATTGACAGCTCCACACCTTAGGGGACTGTCTCTAGGTGAGCTTGTAATCTAATAATCAGGAGGCTTACTGCAAACTCAAGGCAAAGACTTGATTTTAAAAAGGAGGAGAGAAAAGAAGAGGGGGAGAGGGAGGGTGTCTGGCTTTTGTGTGTGTGGTTATTGCCCATATATACTTGACATGCAATGTGTTAAATTAACAATGGCATTATGCTAAAAAGTAATAATAACAAACTTACTGCACAGCAACACACATAAGGCTCCATGACATGTAATCTGCACACACTTTCTTGATTCTATGTTCACGGCCCATGGGCAGGCACTATCATTCCAATTTATTGCTAAAAAGACCGCAGCTCAGGAGTGTGTGTAACTATCAACCATGGCTGCACTGTGGTAGACACTCTGGCCTTCTGTCCAAGAGTTTTAGTTCAGACAAAGCTCCCCCTACTATACTCTGGGGGAATTACAAAAACCAATGCCCATGTTGAGAGCATGGTGTAGTGACAGCGGTGATGGTGATTTGGTTGTTTCTTGGTAAACTTCTCTGATTAAGCAAAATCTTAGGAAATTCTGATATGTAAAAGAGGTAAAAATTAAAATTCTCAGCTGGAGTTGGAGCAGGGCCCAGGGCTCGGCTGTCTCAGCTCCTGTCTGCCCAGGAGTTCCTCAGGTGCTTTTCAGAAAATGACTTAAGGCAGACAGGGCAGTAATGTGTTTGACATCAGGCATGAAAGGGTGGGAGTCTGGTATGTGTGTGTGGTTGGCATCAAGGCAGGAGCAGGCAAGACTCCTTCCTCAGGGTACCAAAGGATTGGAGAAGAGTCATGCTAGATGCCAACTGTGATCTAGAAAGGAGAAACAAGATGCCAGCAGGAGGAAACAACAGAAATGAGATTGTGTGGCCAAAGGCAGCTGACAAGAGAGAAGAAACAAGGCATTGGAATGAAGCCAGGTGTAGCAACAGCTTTCTATTTTCTAAATTATTTTTACATCATTCTAAAATATACAATGATTTTTCTTAAATTAATTTTAATGCTTTTAAAATTTCCTAGAGCTGCCAGGAGCATTGTGAAAATTGAGTTTATGGATGTTATAAGGTCTTAGAATATTTAGGGCAGCCTATCACAACAAAGATGCTCTGCTTTAGACGCCAACAGCTGTCTCATTGAGTCCTAGTGGATAAAGAGTTTGCTGTGACAGCATGAAAACCTGATGTCAGCTCTCCAGTGTCACATAAAAAGCCAGGCACAGTGGAGTGTGTCTATAAACTAAGTACTGGGAGACTGAATCAGGAGGGTCCCAGGGTTTGGGGCCAGCCAGTGTAGGCTAATCGGCTACAGTGTTCAGTGAGAGACCCTGTCTCAAAAAATAGAATTCAGGGAGGTGTTGACCTCTGGCCTCTGCACATGCTTGCACACATAGACACACACAGAGACACAGAGAGAGAAAGACAGAGAGAGACAGAGACAGAGACAGAGACAGAGAGCTAAAGAAAAAAAAATAAAACAAAAACCAGGAACATAAATTTGAGCACTCAACTCATGAGCTCTGGAGGACTTGGCAACTTGAACAAGCTATTTTCCCTCTCCATGCTGTGTGTCACGAATTCTGATTGTAAAGAAAGAGACTCAGAGCCGGAGTCTGGAGAAAGGCAGAAATATCAGAGAGAGGAAACACCACAGTCAAATCTCACCCAGCTGTCTTTCAGCTTCCTCAGCCTCGCTCCTGGTTGCTTCTATTGCTATTGTTTTCCTAAGCCTGCCTTAAATACCCTTCTTACCAGCTGTATCTCATCTAGGTTAGGATTAAAGTCGGGAGCCACTCTATTTGGTAGTCAGCCTTGAACTCACAGAAACACAGAAAGATCTCTCTGTGTCTCTGGAGTTATGGGATTAAAGGTGTAGGTCACCACTCCCAGCTTTCCCTGTGCTGGGATTAAAGGTATATGCCATTGAACCCCAGCTGTTTGGCCTTGTACTCAATGATCAAGAACTTCCTGAGCTATGTCTGCCTAGTTTTTAACTGTGTGTTAATCTCTTGATATTCCAGGTTTTATTAAATATGTAACATCACCACATAGTTGCCAAGACTGAGTATAATGACGCTCCCCACCCCACAGCACTATGCACAAAGGTAAGAAATGAGCATTTATGGACTGGGGAGAACCCTCAGAGGGTAAAGCGATTGCCATGTAAGCATGAGGACCAGAGGTCAGATCTCCAGTACCCATGTAAAAGCTGGGCTGGTGCAGCTGCTTGCCTATAATCCAGTGCACAGGAGGTGGAGATAGGAGATCCCCAGAGTAAGCCAGCTGGTTGGACAGACTGAATCATCAGGCTCTGGGTGCAGTGAGACACACTGCTTCAGTAGATCAGGCAGACATCGATGGAGGAGCAAGACAGCTAGTGTCAACTTTGATCTCCACAGGATGCAAACCACACACACACACACACACACACACACACAGAGGCATGAGCTCACAGGCATGCATGCACATGCACAAATGTGTATGTGTGTGTGTTTCTGTGTCTGTGTGTGTACTAACCAGGACATAGTGACCAGTACATATCCCAGCTCTTTGGGTTGGCTGAATATCTGGTTAGACAAACTGTTTGAATGTCTCTTGGCATTATTTTCTGAAGTCTTACCCAGTCCCTTAGTTCTATCAGGAGGCATGTCTTTGAGTGAAAAATGACCCAGACAAGCAGGATCATCCTTTCTCAAATTCATTGTAAGTTTGCTGTTTTGTCTTACTTCTGTTGTGTTAATAAATGGAGACTAAAAGCTATAGAATTTGACCCCCTGAGGTTATGAGGCAAGTTGACATTGCTGCATTTAAGCCCCCGAAAAAAATCGCTGTTACTTTAATCTAAGCAAGTTAATCTGCTTCAAAAAGCTATAAAAAAAATTTCTAAAATGCTTTGCTCTTTCAAAAACTAAAAAAATTATATTATTAAAAAATTACTTAGCCAGGCAGTGGTAGTCCACACTTTTAATCCAAGCATTTGAGGGGCAGAGGCCGGCAGATCTCTGTGAGTCCAAGGGCAGCCTGGTCTACAGGGTTAGTTTCAGAACAGCAAGACTACATTAAAAAAAAAAAAAAAAAAAAAAAAAAAAAAAAAAAAAAAAAAAAAATATTTTAAAAAAAAAAAAAAAAAAAAAAAAAAAAAAAAAAAAAAAAAAAAAAAAAAAAAAAAAAAAAAAAAAAAAGAAAATAAATAAATAAATAAAAACTCTTTTTAAAAAAACAAAATAAATAGAAAAGTTGTGCTAGGCATAGTGGCACAGGCTTTTAATTCTAGCACTGAGAAGACAGAGCAGGCAGATTATAGTGGGTTCCAGGACAGCCAGGGCTATATAGAAAGACCCTAGCTCAAAAACAAGCAACCAAAAACAAACAAAGAACAATACAAAAATACTTCAAGATATTATTTGAAAAGGAAGAAGAAAGATGTTACTCTCTTGGGAGCTATGATTCAGGCTGAGAAATTTACAAAAGACAAATTAGCAGACAGAAAAGCATATAAAACTTTAATATTTTATTTATTTAAATGTTATTTATCTATTTATTTTATATGTGGGCATTTTGCCTCCATGTATTTCTGTGTACCACATATATAGCAGAATATAGAAGAAGGTGATGTTGGGTTCTTGGGACTGGATTAGAAGCTATTGTGAGTTGCCATGTAGGAGTTGGGCCCTGAACATGGGCCCTTTCCAAGGGGACTTTATTTAATGTGAATATGTTTATGTGTGCACAGAGACTGTATGAATAAGAAATGGAAGCCTAAAGAAGTGGACGGGTCTGGGAGGTTATGTACCTGCCTTCTGTGTATGTGTGCAGTATGTGCATGTTCAGATGTGTGTGAATGCACGGGTGTGTACATGTGGAGGTCAAAGTTGACACTGGACATCTTGCTCAATTTCTCTTCACCAGATAGATCTTTTTCTTTCCTTCCTTTCTTCTCTTTCTTTCCTTTGTCTCTCTTTCTGCTCTCTGTCTTTGTCTTCCCCCCGACCCCAAAGACAGAGCTTCTTTGTGTAGGCCTGGCTATTCTGGAACTCAGTCTGTAGAACAGAGATCTTGGCCTGCAGATATCTGCTTGTCTCTCCCTTCTCGGTGCTAGGACTAAAGGTATCTGATGTACCACCACAAGGTGATATATATATATATATATATATATATATATATATATATATATATATATATTTTAATTGAGATAGAGTTTCACTATGTAACCCCGGCTGTCCTAGCACTCACTAATGTAAAACAGACTGGCCTCAACCTTTACCTGGATTTCCATGTTTTATACTGAAGCAAGGTCTCTCTGTGTACTTGGGGCTCACAGATTCTAGCTAGACTAGCCAGCCAGCTTGTTCTGGGGATCCCCTGTCTCTGTTGGGATAACAGCAGCAGCCACAACATGCCAGGCTTTCACATATGTACAGGGGATCTGAACTCCAGTGCTTTATGTACTGGGCCATCATCCAGCCCCCTGGAGCACCATTTTAACAAAGAAAAATAGAATGTCAGCTCATCCTCATTGTTTTGACTATTTGCAGTCAGCTCTTTTTTACCTTGATGTCCTACACATTAAGTGACATCTAATGCTGCTCTTAAGGACAAAAGTGGCAACTGACCTTCTCCAGGCTAGAGCTGCTTTACGGCTGTTGCTATTGGTCACATTGGTCCCTGTCTGCGTGCCTTTATCCTCCATGTGCCCCGTCAGTTTGGAAGAGCAGGACAGGTTGTGAAATATCTGACATAATGGGCCTGCCGTATGACTTTGGCAGCTGTGACATGTCAGTCCAGGTCTTGGTTTACTCACTCAGAATTTCTGTTGTGAGGCAGTGTAATCAGGTGAGCAGCTGAACTGTAAGCAGGGTTTGCACAAGGGTGGCCTGTGACCCAGCTGAAGCATTTGGAGGTGTGGTTTGACGATGCCAGCCTTGGATTCAGACCACAGTGTGTGGTTGTACCACTGCCTCCTTATTTCTGTTTTTAATGCAAAGGGAAATTTTCTTTTCCTTGCACTCTTTGAGACTTCCCTGACTCTAGACTCTGAGATCACATGACCCCCAGCTCTAGCCTTTTAGGTAGGAGGCAGGAGGATTACAAGTTTGAGGCTAGCCTGGACTATGTGGCAAGCACTACCTAAGCCCTACAAAACAACAATTAAATCTAGGAATCTGAATGCCTGGAGTAAATACTTTAGCAACTGAGATGTGTAATCATGTGATGCTCATAGTTGACTGAAACACAGATCTACAGAGTAGCTAGTCTAAATTCAAAAAGCTATTTTGCAGGTTGTATCTTTTAACTGTAGCTGTCCCCCACTTTACACTAGGGCTTGGTTCCAATCATCCACCATATGGTGAAAATATCATTAAGTGGAAAATGCATTGAATGCGCCTCATTTACTGGGCACTTTCCTTCAGTAATGATGTCAACACAGGACATCCTTTGTTTCCCATAACAATCTTTGGAAATATCCACATTCAAAATCTGAACTACAGTTTTTGCTGAAGGTGTCACTTTCTTGCCATTATGAATCAAAAAGAATCAAAAGCTGACCCATCTCTGTGTGGAAGATCTGTTTAACTTCTGGGAGCCAGAACTTTAAAGCACAGATCACCTGACCCTGTCTCAGAGAGGAAGACTGAGGGAAATGTCCTGTGTCACATCAGCCCTGCCAGAAGACAGATGTGCTATGGAAGCCAGAGAGAGACTGAGCCTTTCAGAGTGTCCCCAAGTCTCCATGATGAATGAGGGAGGTGCTCACCGCCATGCTTTTATGGTCTTTCCTTGGTTTCTGGGGAGTTCTCCTTTCCTGCTTCTGTTCATCTCCATCCCCTCAGCAGGTTACACCCTTTTGCTTACCCTCATCAGTTTTTCAAAGCTCAGTCCAAGCCCTGCCAAGCTTAGACCTATGGCAGTGTAATGAAAACACCCCAAACTGAGGGCAGGCCCACCTGCTTGCCTCATTTGCTTTTAGTTGACTTCAAATGACACAAATTTTGGAGATCAGGTATCTAAGTAATATATTAGTTTCCCTCCAGCTTTGCTATGGATAACACTTCTGATGTATAGATCATGATGATAATGTTGCCTTGGTTATTTTTCAGGGAATAGAAAGTCACTTTTGATGAAGCTGTTGACTTTTTATGTGGGCTGGTTTGATGAGTCATTTTTTAAAAAAGATTTATTTTATTATGTAGAGAGCACCAGATGTCATCATAGATGGTTGTGACTCACCATGTGGTTGCTGGGAATTGAACTCAGGACCTCAGGAAGAACAGTCAGCGTTCCTAACCTCTGAGCCATCTCTCTAGCCCCCGAGTCATTTTTTGATATCATAGGACCAAAGTATCTATTTGCAGATCAGGCTAATCTCTCATATTCTGAACATGTATGTATCCCATGAGGATCAACCATGCACTATATCACCCCCCAATCATGCTTTCCCAAATCACACTGCCACAGACATAACTACCCTCTCCCCTGTCCTCTGGGAGGTGGATTTGAGACCTGCCCAAGATACAAATTTGCAAAAGTCATCATGTCCAGCATTTTGCACCAGGACAAAGGGTCCTGGTTTAGTAGCAGGTGCACTTGGCCTCAGCCCCTAGTTGTTGGTACAGACCTCCTAAGACACAGCTCTAAGTGAAGGGGCATTGGTCATTGATTATGACTTCGTTATAACCCACCTGGTCCAGAGGTCCCACAGCTGCTTATAAAATAATCACTCATGGGGCTGGAGAGATGGCTCAGTGGTTAAGAGCACCGACTGCTCTTCCAGAGGACTCGGGTTTGATTCCCAGCACCCACATGGCAGCTCACAACTGTCTGCAGTTCCAGTTCCAAGCAAAGACCAAGGCAAATAAATAAATAAAAAAGTTTTAAAAAAATCACTCAGGGGCTTAATATTAATTACAAACTGTTTGGTCTATGACTCAGGCTTCTTACTAGCTAGCTCTTACATCATAAACTAACCTATCTCTGTATATTACCAGATGGAAGGTGGGTTACCAGTCCTTTTACAACTTGCTTTTTGGATACCTCACTGGTTTCTTCTCCCTGACTCAACCTTTCTTCTCTCTGTATCTCTGCTTGGATATCCTGCTGGCTATATACTGTCTTGCCATAGGCCAAAGCATCTCCTTTATTAACCAATGAAAGCAACACATATTTACAGCTACTAATGGACAGACCCACAGCAGTTATGGAGTTCTACACTAGGTACTTAATGATCAGAAGATCCCAGTCAAAGGACCAGCAATGCCCCTTCCTCAAGATACCTCCCTAGCTCAGGCTTCTTGGCTATAGAAGGCATTTCCCAAATGCTTGAGGGTCAAACCTGACTACAGCTTAGCTGTGGGACCTGAACAGATAGACCTTCCTAGCCTTTATGTGCTACATACAGATTAGGAGTGCCATGGTTCCTACTTCATAAAGATTTGTGCACATAAGATCACACAGGAAGTCCCTTCAGTCCTGGGGTGGGATGAGTAGCCTGGGAGCCCTCAATGGATACTAGCTATTAGTATGATCCTTGCCCTCTTCCCAGTATGCCCAAAGCCCTGGGAGCATTAAATTCTGTCATACCATACTTAGGGAATTAAGCCTCAGTTAAAAAGCCTGGGTAAAATAGCTTTGCTTTTCTTGATTAGTGGATAGATGTTTCTAGAACCTCCAACCAATTTTATTTTTCTGCTTTTTGTTTGTTTTTGTTTTTTTCCTGTAACTAGCTCTGTAGAACAGGCTGGCCTTGAACTCTGCCTACCAAGTGCTGGCATTAAGGGTGTAAGCCACCACTGCCCAGCCCAAGTTCTTTTTTTTTTTTTTAAGATTGATTTATTTATTATGTATCCAGTATATAAAAGAGGGTACCAGATGTCATTATAGATGGTTGTGAGCCAGCATGTAGATGCTGGGAATTGAACTCAGATCCTCTGGAAGGACAGCCAGTGCTCTTAACCTCTGAGCCATCTCTCCAGCCCCCAGCCTAACTTTTTAACATAAGTAATTGTACACAGAGTCTCTGAATCAGATATAAAGGTTGGGGTGGAGATAAGGGATGGGGTTATCAGTTGAAGTCTGATTAAAGCAAATTGGCCTGAAATCAAAAGCAAAATACAACACTTTAGGAAGTCGCAGATGCCACGATAGAGTGGAGTGTTCTCCTATCCTCTTCCAGCTTTTGAGCTTTGCCCCTCCCTCTCAAAGGCCTGAGCTGTATCAGACTGGTCTGTGATCCTTGGAGAGGAAACCAGCAGTTTGGGCAGGCGAGGAGGATGTTAAAGGCTGTGGGAAGGCCCCCAGCCGCGGAGGGAGGCACCACCCAGATCTGCGGGCGGGACAAGAGGAGGGCCAGGACGTGCTTTAGTGCCAGACGCGAATGGCCTCCGTCTGCTCTGGGCTGGCAGCTCTCTGTGGGTCCTCTCTGTGTTCAGTCGCAAGCCCACCGGCAAGGTCACTGGGTAAGTAGGTAGAGGCTGCAGCCCAAGCCTCCCAGGTTTCTGGAGCACCAAGGGGCAACAGCATGGATGCGATCTGGGGACCCCGGAGGTTTCGGGGAGAAAGGATTAAAGAGAAGGGTTGCACCCGGCTAGCCTCTAGCCTCAATGGCAGACTTGCATCACGAACTCCCTAGGCCGGTGGCAGTCGGGATGTCACCTTGGGGCGACAAAACTTCTCAGGAACACTAACTTCACTGGCTGGAAAACTTTGTCACCACTCTTGACTCTAAAACTTGCAAACTGCCAGGGAGGTGGGACAGAGGAAGACCTGTTGCAGTGAAGACCAAGACTATCAGCCAGCCCGCTGGCTTCAAAAACTCTTAATTTCCATTCAGGACCTAATTCCCAGGTATACTAGAGGCCGCGCCTCCCCGCCCCTGACCCTCCCCTTGGGATCTAGCCCCGGGCCAGCATCCTCCTCCCTCTAGGTCCCAGGCAGTCACAGCTAAAAGCTGGAGGCTCCAGGCTGAATCTGCTCTCCGCTCTCCGCCTGGCTACACTGAGCCAGAGAGGGCGAGCCCAGCCAGTGCTATGCGCTCCTTTTGCTGCCAGAGTAGATAAGTTTCCAACGGAGTCTCCAAAACCATGTTTACTGGTAGATGAGTTCCAAGGCTGGATGGTGTCATGGAGCCATCCCGGGAGGAGCTACAAACTTCTGAGGCGCCCAGCTCTACACCTTCCGAAGATCCACCGTCCGCGGAAAGACTGTCGGTCCCTGAGGTCCTCTACGTGGAGGGTGGCACCTCGGACACCCCGATCCCTGACGCTCAGCTCCAGGACAGCCCCCTGTTGCTGCAGGAAGAGGCGGCACTCCCGGAGCAGGAGGAGCTGCAGGAATATCGCCGCCCTCGTGCGCGCTCCTTCTCTTTGCCCGCCGAGCACATTCTGCAGGCTGCTAAGCTTCTGCAGCTGCGGCAGCAGGCAGGGCAGCCGGGCACAGAGGATGTCGAGCCGGCCCCGGACTGCTGCGCCAAGTGCAAGAAGCGCGTGCAGTTTGCGGACTCGCTGGGGCTGAGTTTGGCCAGTGTGAAGCACTTCAGCGAGGCTGAGGAGCCGCAGGTGCCGCCTGCCGTACTCTCCCGTCACCGCAGCTTCCCGCTGAGCGCTGAGGATCTGAAGCAGGTCGGGGGACTGCTGTCGGTGGCAAAGGTGCCAGCATTCCTCCGAGTTCCCCGCGCCCAGCTCCAACCCCTTTTCCAGCTCCCGGGGCTAAGTGCTGCGGAGGAGCGTCTGCGGCGACAGCGAGTGTGTCTGGAGTGTGTGCAATTCTCCCAGCCACCCTGCACCGAGGTAACCGGCTCCGGCCGGGTGATCACCTGCTCTGGACCCAGGACAGTGGCAGTGCGCTACACCTTCACCGAGTGGCGCACCTTTTTGGACGTGCCTGCAGAACTGCATCCTGAGTCATTGGAGCACCTGCCTCCTGTGCCTTCTGGGCACTCTGGATCAGGGGCTCAGGACAGTGAGGAGGAGCTGGTCACTGAGCGTTTCTGCTTCTCGTTGTGCCTGCCCCCAGGTCTGCAGCCCAAAGAAGGGGAGGACGCTGATGCGTGGGACGTAGCTATCCATTTTGCCGTCTGCTACCGCTGCGAACAGGGCGAATACTGGGATAACAACGAGGGGGCCAACTATACCTTGCGCTATGTGTGCTCAGACCCGCTCTGAGAACTGGAGCTTTGAGACGCATAGAGAGGCTGCCCAGCACGCCAAGTTCCAGCAAGGGCTCTTGGAAAAGCGTCGCAGATTTGCCATTATGCAGCAGAAGGCGCAAAGCGCGAAACTCTAGTGAAGATTCACACATTAGCAAGCACAGCGGGTCTGGCAACACTCTTACCCTCTTTCAGCTGACCTTTCTTTCTACTTGCCTTCCAGAACTCCCAGTATGCTGTGGAATAAGAAACACCCCAGTCTCCCAAGCAGAGACTCTGGAACAGGTCCTGGGATTTGTTTCTAACATGAGATGTGGTTTTTACAGCTTGATGGAAGCTTGCAGGGAAAGACAGGGCACCCCACCTCTCCGTGGGAAATGAAAGTCTTCACTCGTGGTAGCTTCACACCACCCAGGCTTGATTCTCAGTGGGTGCCGATCAGCCTTTCCTTTGTAAGTGGGGTCTGTAAATGTTGGCCGAGACACAAAGATATTTTCTTTGTGATTGAATACAAATTCCTTTAAAGAGTAAAGGCATACGTGCGCATACTTTCCCTTTGTGTTTCATGTTTTACCTTCTGAGGGTTTGGGTTAGGGGAGGCCTTGGCATTCAGGGGATGCTCAGCTGATGGCAGAGCACCGTGATGAGTGAACCAACAGTATTGACATCCCAAGTTCCCCGCACTGGAAAAAGTGATCTTCAAAGCGTATAAAAGTGTTCTGTCTCTTGTCATAGTAGAATGTTGGATGAATTAAAATGCCGAAGGCCTTGGCTGTGAGCCCATCCTGTTTGTAGCAAACCCTTTTGTGCAGTAATAGCTGACCTGCTCTCTGGGCCATTAGCAGTCAGAGAAGCTTCGCTCTTAAAGGCTGCACTCCAAGTGCAGGGATTGGGGCTGGACAGGTGGCTTTTTTCTCCTCTCAGAGGCACAAGAACTTGATAGTAACAGCGAGCTCAGCAAGTGTTCAGAACCAAACGAGGCACTCTGCATAGCAGAACCCTAGGCATAGGTGTGGGGATCTTCCCTCACGGTGGATGGCTCCATTAGCTGAGCTGTGTCCAGGTCTGGGTGAAGACTCAGCCCCTTCTTCCTACTCTTGCCGGGTAACTCATTTCCTTATTCAAAGTGTCCTATTTTCTAGCACGTGACCAGAAAGTTTGTGGATAGTAGCCTAAATTTAGGTGGAGGTGTTTTCATGTTTCATGTTCTACAGATAGGTCAGCAGCACAATTACCAGAGACCACAATATGGCCCAAAGTCCATTATCATGGAACCAGAGACCTATACATGATTTTTACATGTATAAAGTTTCATTTAATTTTAAACAGTTATTATTCTGTGACATGAAAATTATATCAAAGTCAAATATACTGGCAAACACCTGTAATCCCAGCATTTAGGAGGCGGCTAGAGCAGCATTGTCAAGAGCTTGGCCACCTAGAGAAACTCTATGAAGCAAAAAACAAGGCTGAGTAAAGTGGCTCATCCCTGAAATATCAGTACTCTGGAAACTTCAATAAGGTGAACAGCTTGTTGGAGGCCAGCAGAATGAGATATGGATTAAAAACAAACAAACTGAACAAACAAAAAATTATATGGGAATTCAAACTTTATCATCCACAGATATTTACTGGAACAGAGCCATGAACTCATCCGTAGATGGTCTTCTGCACATACAGCAGCGTTACATAGATGCAAATTAGGAAACACTCTCTGAACCTTTGTAAAAGGCTTGTCTACCTTGCTTACTATTTTTAGGGCTATATGCTGAGAATTATAATTCCCAAAACAATTGAGCTTTAAATGACTATAGCCATTTAAAATAAATAGCAAACATGGGCTGATTACACATCTATAATCCTCGCACTTGGGAGGCAGGTGGGTCTCTGAGTTCTAGGCCAGTCTGGTTTACATATTGAGTTCCAGAAAACCTAAGGAGTCACCACAGAAGAGATCCTGTCTCAAAAACAAAACAAAAAGCAAACATTTTTGTTGTGAGGATAAAACCCATGTTATTTATTTATTGTGAAACCTAGGGTTTCATACATATTAGGTTTATAGGTTAGCAGGTCAATATCTCTAACACAGGTGGTTTTTTTTTAGCTCATAAGAGACACTTTAAAATATTTATTTATTTATTTATTTATTTATTTATTTATTTATTTATTTATTATGTGTATGGGTGTTTTGCTGGCATGTGTGTCTATATACCACCTATGTGTGTACCTGGTGCCCCCAAAAGTCAGTAGAGGGCATGGGATCCCCTGGAACCAGAGTTATAGATGGTTCTGAACCACCAGGTGGGTGCTGAACATCAATCCTGGATTTTATGGAAGAGCACCCAGGGCTTTTAACTTCTGCACCATCTCTCCAACCCTCAGGAAACATTTCATTTTATAAATATAAATGAAGTTAAAATATATTTTTATTTGTTGCTAGAATTTTTTTTGTTAGAACTTTTGTTATTATTTTAATATGGGTATGGTACAGGTGACTACTAAAATCTCAGTACTTAGAAGTGAGGAGAAGATCCGGAGTTCAAGGTCATCCTTGGTCATGGAGAAACTTCAAGGCCAGTCTGGACTAAATGAGAAATTTTTTAAAAATGTTTAATTGTGAAAGAAATATTAATCCTATCAGAGTTATTAAGTACTTATAAGTGTGTTTCCTATGATATGGTTCAGTGGCAGAGTTACTTGCTTCGTGTGCTTTTTTTCTCTCCCTTTTATGGGGGGGCAGCTGCTCGCACTGTATATCACATTGTGCCTATAATCAGGAAGCAGAAAAAGATAAATGCTGGTCTCAGCCTACTGGCTTCCTCTTTGCTCGTGTGCATGTGTGTGGTGTTCGCACGTGCATGTGGGGAAGCCAGAGGCTGACATGGGATGTCTTCTACTGTTCTCTACAAGGTCTCTCATTGAGCTTGAAGCTTGTCACTTGGAGGGACTGGCTGGTTAGTCAGTCTTCAGCATCTTCCTGTACCTCCTGACAGGTACACCCCACCACACAGTTCTTTTACTTAACCTTTACTCATGCTCAAAAGGCACTTTACCAAGTATGCCATCTCCCAGCCTCACTTTTTATTTATTTTTTATTCAGTCTGAGACCCCAGCCTGTTCATAGTGCCATCTACATCATTCACAATGTGTCTTTCATCCCCAGTTAAGCCTTTCTGGAGACATTCTCCCAGAATCACCTAGAAAGGTATTTTCTATGGTGATTTCAAACATAGTCAAGGTGGATAATGTTGACTAACCAGTGCATCCAGCAAAGACCTGAGTTTGCTCCCTAGCCCCACAAAGCAAAGAGAGAGGAAGGAGGGAGAAAGGGGAGGAGGAGGAGGAGTTGATTTTCTAAAAGAGATAAATTTGGTCATTTTGCTTGAAAGTGAAATAACTTTAAAAATCTTATCTTGCTCTAGTCATTAAAGACTAACTTCTCCCCAGTGATTTAATGACCCTGTCCTACACTAAAGAGATTCTAGAAGCCTCCTGGTGGCCAAGGTGTTCATGAATCCCTGATTCAGGAAATGTTGGAAGGAAAGTGTGTTTCTATCTAAAGAGTTTCTGAAGTACTGAGAGGAAGCCTGGAAGGCTGCACAAAACAAAATGCTTCCCAGGAAACTCCATGCTCGTGAAACAAGATGGCTAACCTGTCTGCAGACTTCAGGAGGCCAGTTGCCTACTCAGAGAGTCGGCACTGCACCCTGGATGCCCAAGAAGCAGCAGGAAAGGTCACCACCATTCAGGAGGCTTCCCTGAGCACCTGGGAGTGTGACTGTCTTATTACCCACAAACTTCCACTCAAACACTTAGGAATTTTCTCATACTCTATATGTGCATGTGTAAAGGATTTCCTCCACCCTTTCTTCTCTTCTTGGTTATAGGATTTTATACACCATTTCACGGGGTTCACAAATTTTAGCTACACAGGTACACAGCTTTTGTCTAATTTACTAGCCTGAAATTTTTCATTTTCTGACTTAGCCATGCATGTCTTTTTTTTTTTTTAAGTCACATTTTTTTTAACTTTATTTATTTATTTATTTGCCTTGGTGTTTGCCTGGAACTGGAACTACAGACAGTTGTTAGCTGCCATGTGGGTGCTGGGAATCGAACCCGGAACCCGGGTCCTCTAGAAGAGCAAACGGTGCTCTTAACCGCTGAGCCATCTCTCCAGCCCCCTTTAACCGCTGAGCCATCTCTCCAGCCCCCCATGCATGTCTTTTGAGTCCTGTGCTTTGAAGCCACTGGCTTAGCATTCCTGTGTCACATCTTCTTTATCAGGACTGGGAGGAACAGCACAAGGGTGGACGGTCCATGTCCTGCTTTCTGTGGTATCACGGAACTGAATCCAATGTGCGTTTCTGGCACATGCTAGAGAATCCAAGTATGTAGGGTAGAGAGAACACCGTGACTATAATAAGATAAGGAATGGTGATGAGGTATTGGTAGGCCCAGCTTTGCCTGGGCAGTCCCCAGTGTAGGGGGGTCTGTTGGGTTCACAGAATTAGGGACATGCAGCTGTTTGATCATTTAAGACAGAGGTTTGGGAAAGGGAGGTGACAAGCTGAGCTCATTTTAGTAACTTGGCTTTCCCAGAGCAACCTGGGAAAGGTCAGTACCATTAACAATTATACCTGGGAGGACACCAGCTTCATAAAGAATTATACCCTTTGTATTTTGAATGGCTTATATATTTGAGAAACATAAACACATTTCACAGACAAAAGAGCCCTAGCAATTGATATCATAACTACAAATTCTTTATATATTTATCTAGTTTCTACATTTGATTTGGACTTAGAATCCTCATTTTCTGATTATACATGTGTGTCTCATATATGCAAAAAGTCAATGCCCCTTTGGTCCAGGCAACTGGATATAGACTAGGTTTTAAATGTTGCTGCCCAAATGGAGAGTCTTTCATCTGATGGCACTGATTACAAGCAGCAGTCGGAAGATTTTTACTGTCTATTTTTACATTGAAAGTTCACACACAATGCATATTGTATAAAAGAGGACCCTTGGCGGTCATTTTGAATGCATTGATCGTACATTCTTTTAACTCTATAAACCTTTTTCTTTCATACATTATGGCTTATTTATTGTGTGTGTGTGTTGTATGTCTGTGTGTACTTGATATAGTCTGCATGCTGGAGTTGGTTCTTTCCTTTGATCATGTGGGTCCCAGGAATTTAAACTCACTTAGCAAATGACAAGAACCTTTACCCACTGAGCCATGTCACTAGCCTAGAACTTTATAAACATCTGCTTAATAGATGAGGTTTAGTTACACTGCTGTCTGCATTGCACAGATATGGAAGGTATTGTTAGGCAAGGATCTTTAGTGGAATTGAACTGGTAGCATATATAAGTTACAAAAGGGAGCTCCTTCTTATGAGAGCTTGGCAATTAAACAAAGCTCATGTGCTTCCTAGAGAGGCTGAGAACTCAATAGCTCCTCAGTCCACAAGACTTGATACTGAGCAGTAGCAGTTTTGTGCTGAAGGCCTGGAAGATTCCTGGGCAGTTACTCATCTTAAGTCTATGTGGGAACGCCTGAGAAGGTGGAGTTTAATTTTAGCAAAGGATGAGAGCAGCAACAACAGGAATAGACGTGGTTAACAATATCAGGGAGAGACACAATCAACAGCAACAGGGATAGACAAAGTCAACAACAACAACAACAACAGCGATAGTCACAGTCAACAACAATAGGGATAGACACAGTCAACAACAGGAATAGACACTGTCAAGTGGTGCATTTAAAACTTTTCTAAAAACCATATTCCTGTACTTATCTCAAAGTCCAGCACTTGGGGTAATGAGGTAGGTTGATTGCAAGTTAGGAGCTAGCTTGGATTATATAGTGAGACCCTGTCTCAATCAAAGAACCCAACCCAAACCAATCAAACAAAAATATCATATTCAAGTTGAGAAAATATGCAAATGAAATATTACCACTGAGAAAGCAAGATAGAGGTTCCTCTTTCTTTTCAACCAGTTCTAACATACATATAGTAACTTTGAATTGTTCTGCCCAGTCTCAGCAACCCCCAGAAAAATCCCCGAATCACACTGACTCTTCGTATGTAAATGCAAGGCAAAGTTTATTGCAGCTGTACAACTGAGCTCAGATCTTGCTAGTGGGGAGCTGAGTTGAGCTGGCTACCCAAAAGGAAGCCTTTTTTAAAAGCAGAGATCAAACAAAGACTATAGGAATGCTGTTATCAGGCTAGGGAGTGAGGGTTCAGAGAAAGTTTCTTTACTATCACTGGCAGGTGGGCAGCTGCTGGCTGATTGATTGTCTTAGGATGGGGAGAAAATGCCTCCCAGCTGGGCTAGAATGCCCTCTGATTACCTAGGACCTTGTTGGGCACTTGGCCGTGGGTGCTTAGCTTTGGGGGTTTAGAAACTTCTCAGGATGGAGGACTAGAAACTTCTTAGCTCCAAAAATAGCTCCAGGCCTCAAGGTGGAGGGGTTTTAGTTTCTATAGGATGACACAGGAAGAAAAAAGATTCTCCCTTAGAAAGATCAGAACTGTATTTACTGGGCTAGATGATGGCCCAGGGGCTTCTGAGTAATCCTAGGAGTTAAGGCCCCTTCTTGCAGGACCATTCCTTTGCCAAGAACAAGGCTGGTTCCTCTGTGTAGTTGATCCCAGGTGTAAGATCTCTTTGAATATGGGTCAAGGTGACAAATAAAGAGCCCAGCTTTCTTGGAGATGAGACACCACTGTGTCTGAGAATTTCCTGTTTATGTCTGTAAAGACTAGCATTTTGGGATCTTCAAGTGCAGTATTCTTCCTTTTGAGTGGAATTGGAGACTTATGGAGCTAGGAATTCAGGGTCTCCCTGAATGGAGCAAAGGCCCCAGCAGTTAATACTCCAAGAACACCAGTATTGCTACTGGACTCAGAGTCTCTCCACAAAAGGCATTCATTCGATCAGGCTGTCCTATCCTGACATGTCTATTATTGCTATAACTCTCAGAATACCCTATTCCCTGTCTCTGGTTTTTAAAAAAAGATTTACCTATCTTTTCTTTTGTGTATACAAGTGTTTTGCCTGCAGTGTGTCAGTGCACCATGTACATACAGTGCCCATGGAGGTCAGAATAGGGAGGTAGGTACTCTAGAACTAGAGTCACAGTCCGGTATGTGCCACAATGGAAGTTGAATCCAGCCAGGTCTTCTGGAAGAGCAGCTAGTACTCTTAACAGCTGAGCCATCTCTCTAACCTTCTTAATGTGGTGACACTTTAATATGGTTCCTCATATTGTGTTGACTCCTAACCATAAAATTACTTTGTTGCTACTTTGTGGTGATATATTTAATAAAACCAGTCTGGAATATCAGAGAAGAGATCTATGGTACAGTCTATCCATGAGGATCAGAGAGTGGTAACTCACACCTTTAATCTCAGCAGATCTGAGTTTGAGGTCAGCTTGGTTTACAGAGGGAGATCCAGGCTCCCACCCAGGTAGTGGTGACACATGCCATTAGTCCCAGCACTTAGCAGGCACAGGCAGGAGGATCTTTGTGAGTTTGAGGCCAGCCTGGTCTACAAAGCAAGTTCCAGAACAGCTAGGACTGTTCTGGAAAACCCTGCCTTAAAACCAAAACCAAACTAAACAAAAAAGGCTGGAGAGATGACTCTGTTCCTTGTTATTCCAGGCTGTAGATAGCCCATTAGCTGGATCACCTTGTTTATTGCCCTTAAATCTGTCACCATCCTCCACTTTCCAGATTTCTTTTTTTTTTTTTAAAGACTTCTTTATTTATTTTTATTTTATGTACAGTGGTGTTTTGCTCTGAAGCTAGAGTTACAGACAGTTGTAAGCTGCCATATGGGTGCTGGGAATTGAACCCTGGTCTTCTGGAAGAGCAGCCAGTGCTCTTATCCACTGAGCCATTTCTCCACCCCCTCCAGATTTCTTTTTAATAACAAATACAGGAGAATTCCAAGGGCTGGTTGATTCTTCTATATGCTGGGCATTTAACTGCTCCTGTACCAGCTGCTCTAAGGCCTGCAATTTCTCTTTTGTTAAAAGCCATTGATGAATCCATATAGGCTTATCTCTTAGCCATTTTAAAGGTAGTGCTGTGGGTCTTTGATAGATCAGCAGTTACTGTGCCTTGTTTCTGTACAGCCTGAATGGTTTGTGACTGCTTCTCCTAATATCTTCTAATATTTCTCCCAGACATATGTGTTAATTTATGGTTTATTTCTGTGCTTGGAAGAATGTTAATTTGTGTGTTCCATTGTTGTAATAAATCTCATCCCCATAAATTTATAGCAATGTTAGCCACATATGTCTTTAATATTCCTCTCTGTCCTTCTGGTCCTATATACTCAAGTCACCTTATACTTTGTTTTACCTGTGATAATGACCCAATTTCCTAAAACTGAACATTTACCTCCTGAAGGGGCCAACTTAGATGCTATGTCTCTTTGGATGCTATGAGATTATTGATATACTACTTTACAACTGCAATTTTGCTACTGTTATGAATTGTAATAAAAATATCTAATTTACAGGATATCTAATATGCAATCCCTGAGAAAAAGGCTACTTGTCCCCCAAAGAGGGTTGAAAACCCCTGCTAGCCCATGATTTATTTCTTTGTTTGTTTGCTTAAAGATGAAGGAAGTTTAGCCCTAGCTGTCCTTGAACTCAGAGATCTTTCTGCCTCTGTTTCCAAGTGCTGGGATTAAAGACATGTACCTCAGATTAATTAATTAATAATTAATTTTTGAGACAAGGTCTTACTTTGTAGCTCTGGCTGTCCTGGTGTAGACTGGACAAACTCTTGAAATCCACTTGCCTCTGCCTCTGCTAGGATTAAGGACATGTCACCTCACCTGGCTGAGTATACTTTTATTTGTGTGAAGCTGTAAGAAAATGTAAGGCTATGCTTGAAATATTTTAATGCATACTAAAATCAAGCAAGTTAAGACTCTTAAGTATATTACATTTGAATATCAATAAAAGAATACATTAGCAACCATTAATCAGATTCCTACCTCTTTATATTATAGTTCTTGATCATATGTCCTCAACGTTCTGCATATTAAATGTACATAAATGAGATGTGCATTAATTCTTCAAAATAAAGAGCTGATTATATTGACACTAATCTTAGACAGGTGCAATCACCTGGGTTCCCTAAATAATAGATCAGAAGTTCTAGTAAGATGATTTAAGAACATGTACAATATTTGGGACAAAGTAAAGTAACTTGTCAAATGATGGGCTTATTATGGGCAGTTTTTGAGGAAGCTTAGCATTATGGTAGGAAGATACAGATCTTTCTTGGAAGCTGTTTCCTGTGGAACCAGTTCTTTCTTGAAGACTTGATTCCCTGGGGAAGTGCAGGCAGATGCCTGGTAACTCACAGAGGCCACACTGTGGTCAACATAGACATGTTCAGTCAAGACCCATCTGGTTACAAAAGTTCCAGCACATGCAATTCCAGGTCTATTTGTGTTGACAGTTCATGTGATCCAATTTCAAGACTGAGACACTGACTTTGCTGTTTGCACACTGGTGGCAGCAGTCTTCTTAGGTAAGAAATAGCCAAATTCATTACTGAATATTCTCCTTTCTGTTCTCTCTGAAGAGTCTTTGGACTTGAAACTGAGCCCCTGAGCATAAGCATGACACCCATTGAGCTCCACACATGGATATCAAATCGAGAAGTAATGTTCATCAATGGGGCTCTCTGGAGTACTAGTAAAGCTGCAAAGATTGAAAAAAGAAAGATCTTACTGTTTTCGGGTGTAGGGGAGCCACTGTCTGCATCGATTCTAGGTAAACTTTCAGAGAGGAGGAGGAAAAAGAGGTCAGCTTTGTCATCAGGCACCGTCTCCACTACCAAGTTCATTTCTTAACTACTGGCAAATGCTTGGTAAGCATTGAGGCATGTGGACACGAGATGTGCAGAGGGCTTCCTGTCGGCTGCCCCTTTTGTTTTCATTAATGTGTACCCGAATGAGCTTTGCCAGACTCATCATGTGATCTTACCAAGAAGCAATATGTAAGGAGTACAGATAAGCCACGGGCCACATGGTAAGACAGAAGAATAGAAATGAGTTAACATGTGAGAGCTAGCTAGCAATAAGTCTGAGCCATAGGGCGAACAGCATGTAACACCATATGTACTTATTACAAGGACCCAGCTGCTCCACATGGCTTCTGACCTTTACTCTGGTGGTTGCTGGCACAAGAAGACATTTACAAATTTCCCTCAAACAGAGTCTTGTCAAGGTTTGATCACATGGGGCTGGGATTTGAGTCAGCAGCAGTGTGCTTACCCAGGATCCCAGCTTTCATTGCCAGTGCTGGGTGTATGTGTGTGTGGTCATCTGGGTTCAGGTCATATTTCTCAAGTGCCTTCTTAACTGTGAGTTAACTCTCCTGAAGAAAAAGAGCTCCCAAAATCAGAACACATTATTCTGAGTATAAGGCACTTCTACCTTCTTCTTTTGGCTTATCTTCTTTCTACTTATCTTCTCTTTGGCTTTTGTTATTTTTATAGCTTGGCCCCAATATCTAAGATGCCCTTTAACCTAGAAGGCAGTAGTCATTGGTATGAATTAAACTGTCCACTGGTTTCTACAGGGTACTGATTCTAGCATCTACTATTGAGATTAGAATCTACAATTCTCATTTCTTACATAAAAGGCATTGTGTTTGCATAGAACTTACACACTCAGCTTGGTGGTGAGCATGCCTTAGTTTCAGAACTCAGGAGGCAGAGACAGGCAGATCTCTGTGAGTTCGAGGCCAGCCTGGTTTACAGAGTGAGTTCCAGCACAGGTTCCAAAGCTACACAGAGGGAACCCCTTCCCCCATTAAAACAAATCAAAATCAAAATCAACAGTAAACTAAAAACTTACCCACTCCTCTCTATATTTCAAATCATTTTTACACTATCTACCATACTGTAAATGGGTGCAAGCACTTGCTACACTGTACTGTTAAGCTTGTGCCTACTGGGTATGGATGTGCTTCCACATTTTTTTTTTTTTGGTTCTGGACTAAAGAAGACCAGGCTGTACTTAACAACAAAAAATGATATTTTGAATTTTCTTTAAACCTGATATTTCACTGTGTGCTCCTTAGAGACAGGAAACCAACATGTAGTTCAATCTTCCACATCCATTAAAAAAAATAACTACCCTCTTTTGTTAAATATAGAAAACATTTTCTTGATGGATGGTGATGGTGCATGCCTTTAATTCTAGCACTCAGAAGCAGAGGCAAGTGGATCTCTATGAGTTCAAGGCCAGCCTGGTCTACAAAGGGAGTTCCAGGATAGCCAGAGCTGTTACACAGAAAAACTGTCTTGAAGAAAAACAAAACCAAATCAAAAGTCCAAACGAACAATCGAAAGAAAACATTCTCTGTGGACAGCTCTCCCTATAGGTACATATCTGAGTTCTAGCCATAGATAAAGTGAGCCATAGATAAAGTGTCTCTATGAAGGTCTTTCAAACTGTTTTATGGCATGATACACACAAGGTGGTACCTCCATGGCAGGACACTTTCCTAGCACAAACAGGGTTATCTGCAGCACTGGAAAAAAAGTAAGAGCAATGTCTGATCTTTGGAAATAATAGGCTTTCAGTGTTGGGTAGACTATGGAGGGAAGGGCCAAAGGTGACTGCTGCAAGACTGCACATATGCAAACCAATCTATATCATAGCCTGAGAATGCTCTCTTAGCTCCACTCTCTAGAACATAAGGGTTATCAGAGCGGTAGAACAGTACACCTGTCTACTGGAGTTAGAGGACCAGACAGGCCCACTCAGTGCCACCTGCAGGTCTAAGAAACGGCTGCTTGGTGAATGGTTTTTGCCTCTGGAGAGATGAACTTTTGGTGGCATTTTTTATCTGTAGCTGCTGACACTGAGTGAGCCCTGGCATCTTCAGAGCAGTGGCATACTCTGGGAAAGTTGAGATAGCCTGAGCAACTGGTATAACTTCTTCACCACACTGCCTGGCCCGAGCTCTACATTTGGGTCTATCAGGCAGGCAGATGGCTGCATTATACAAACATCAGTTAAATGCTACATTTCCTGAAGCCCTAGAATCAAGTTGAAGTCCTCTGCATTTGGGGAACACCCAGTGTGAAGCTCTGCTCAGCCGACTCCTGTTTGTGGGCTTTTCTGTCTCAATTCTCCTTTGTTTTTGGTGCAGATCTCCAAATACAGAGTTAATTTGATCTGAGTTACAAGAATTAGCTCTGTATTATCAAGCTTTGGTCATGTCCAAACCCATTTATGAGGTTTAATTAACACAAAAGCAGCCAGCTGTCAACGGTTTGCAGAACAAGCCAAGTTTACTCCATGATTGTCTGTGGAAGTGATCCCGTGGGGAGTCTCCCACGGAGTTGCCAGTCTACTTGCAATGTGACACTCTTAGGGGAATGACTTAGCTTGCACAATACAGCTACTTAGATTGAGAGCACTGTCCATAGCTTTGTTGTTAGATGGTGAGTGACCACATATTTTATTGATGCTCAAGGTAAACAGCAAGTATCACCTCCACCAGAGCTGGGTGACTGCTCCATAAGTCAGCTGAAAGGTGAGAACACACTTCTCATATCATGTTTGTTCACCTAGGCTGAATGCCTTGCTTCTTGAATACCTCACCTCCCAGGAGTGGACCCAGTGGTAGGAGGTTCAAGACTTCCAATGATCTTCACTACTTACAGATGTACAAGACTTAATTCTGAGATCAAGAGTTGCACAACTGGGTGAGTAAGAACAAAGTATGGCACACATGTATGAAAATTCCATAATGAAGCCTGTGGCAATTTGAGTAACAATGGCCCCCTAGGCACATCTATTTGAAAGCTTGGTCATCAGGGAGTGACAGTACTTGAGAGGATTGGGTGTGCCTTGTTGGGGGAAGTGTGCCACTGGAGGTGGCTTTGGGGTTTCAAATGCCCAAGCCAGTGTCTTTTTCTTCTGTTGCCTATGGAGCCAGATGTAGAAATCTCAATAACTTCACCAGCACCATGTCTGCCTGCATGCCACCATGCTCCCCACCATGCTAACAATGGACTAAACCTTGACAAAGTGCTTTCCTTGTCAAGAGTTTCCATATAGCAGGGTAGTGCTGGCACCTGCCTTTAATCCCAGCACTCAGGAGGCAGAGGCAGGCAGACCACTGAGATTGAGGACAGCCTGATCTACAGAGTGAGTTTTAGAATTGTCAGGGCCACAGAAAAAAACAGAAAAAATAAAAAAGATTTGCTGTGATCGTGGTGTCTCTTTACAGCAACATAACATTAAGACAAAACCTATTCATTACTTTGCACACTAGTTTTAAAAAAGAAAGCTACACTGCAACACAGAATGTCTGTGTACATCTCCATGGCAGAATCTATACTGCACAGATACCAGGTGAACACCTGTGATGACAGGTTATATGTAGTCTGTGCTCACTTAGAATATTCATGTAGTCCAAACTGTCTCAAACTTAGTGTTCCTGGTTCAGCCTTCAAGGGCAAGGAATACAGATGTGCAACTCTACACCTGGCTCACTCATGCTTTATGTGTGGTACAAGCATGTATGTTCATGTGGATACACATATATACGTGTATGCATATTGAGGCCATAGGTCAATGTCACTGGGTGTCTTCTCAATCACTCTTTACCATAGTGTTTGATGTAGGGTCTCTGATTGAATCTGGAGCTGACCAACTTGGCTAGACTGGTTGGTCAGTGAGCTCTTAGATTCATCTTGTCTCTTCCTCCAACTCTCGTGTTACTATGCTGGTGTGCCCAGCTTTTTAGATGGTTCCTAGAAATCTGAACTCAGGTCCTCAGGCTTGTGTAGCCAGCACTCACACCCCTAACTCTACTTCCTTGACTTTTAAGGTAGGGTGACAGACTTCTTATATTCAATTCACATGAATGCTGTAAGAATTAGTGACACCCTGTCTAGCTACTGTAGTATTTGTACTACTTACATGTCGGTTCCAACTCTGACATAAATCCAGAGTCTACTTAGCACTGAGAAGAAATTCTTCCAGTGGGCTAGGTCCCTGGAACCTCCCCAGAAGTAAAGTAAGTTATGTGGTATGTGCCTTGTATTTGGAAGGAATGGATTTCTACAACATATGACATCTTTAATAGCTTGGGAGAGGCTCAAAGGCAGTGGCCACTGCTGACTGGCTGGTTGCTTGAGTCACCAGACAACTGTTATTTTTTTAAAAATAACTTTAAGGTTTATTAAATTTTTATGAGTATCTTGCCTGAATGTATGTATATGCACCATGTGTATACCTGGTGACTACAGCAGCCCGAACAGGGCATCAGATCCCTGGAAGTGGAGTTACAGATGGTTGGCAGCCACCATGCCAGTACTGGGAATAGAACCTGGGTTCTCTACAAGATCAAAATATATTCTTAGGTGCTGAGCCACCCCCCTCAAGAACTGTGTTTTAAAAATTTCAATCTCTGGGAAGTTCATTCCCTGATGACTCAGAGGTGTTAAACAGAGTAGGTATATGCATTCATAAGGCATTTCCAGTGTCCTTGGTGTTTATCAGATCTGGGCTGCAGTAGTACACATGACACTTGCCAGACTTCAGTGTACATGACGTCCCCTGGGGATTGCCAGAACTGATGCCAATGTGCATAGGTTATGGAAGGGCTTGGCACTCTGAGCTTGTAAATTTGAGTGGTGGGGATGTACCCTGTGCTCATCTTGATCCATGTCCTTATTGCCTGTGTCTGAACTGGTACCTGGACTTGCCTTCACAAAGATAGTCTTCAGCCAATGTGGGACCTTCCTTTTGAGTTCCCACTTCTATAATCCCTGTCTTGTCAGGAAATAAATGCACATTCATTGCAATGGGTTTATTTGGTACAAAAGTTTAAGGAGATAATTCTGTTTATTTTTAAGGTCTAAGACACAAAGCTTGCAAAAGGTCTATACATAGGTGATCTGTAAGATGGGTGGGATAGAAAGGAGACCCAATAACACATGGCATTATTCTGAGTGACCTCTAGATCTTCATTCAACACCTAGATTGAGAATGCACAACCATTTCTTCACATTATGGCTGTGACAGAATGCAAATGTGACCCAGTTTATCAGCTCCTACAAGGCAGGCAGAGTGAGAGGCCATGTACAGCCCATATTGGAGGTTCCACACGTATAAGATGGATGCTGAAGGTGGTCAGTTCTGCTGCTAGAGGCTGTTTCCTAGTGCTGGGCTCCTATGTCCTGGGCTTCTCTTGATTCTCAATAACAAGCCTGTCTGTCGAATACAGCTGGCCAATATGGACCTGAAGGCAAAGAAAAGAAAAAAAGGTTAAGAACTGTTAAACTGCTAAATTTGGTTTGAGACAGAGTATTACTATGTAATTCAGGTTAGCCTTTATTTATCCATCCTTCCCAGGTGCTGGAATTATAGACATATGTCACCAGCCTACCTTCATTTCTAATAACTACCTGCAGGTGCTTATCATGGCAGGTTGATGCCTCTGAGAACTGCAACAGGGCAAAGTTCATCCCACGTGCCATTGCTAATTCCCTTGGTATCCACCTCCGAAGCTCCTTGCTATAGGTTAATGGGATCCCTGCATTTTTCTCAAATGTCACCATGGTCAGTCTTGGTATTTGCAGCTGGCAAGGCTAGTTCCCTGGGTGCCAGCTGCAGGCAGGGCCATTCATGTGCAGAACAGTCTATGCTGAGGCTGTCAGTTTGTGTTCACTGCTCCTGCTCCATTTTCCTGCCTGTTTTCTTCTGCTGTATTCTTTTTAATTGTCTCTGATGGTATCCCAATGCCCTCACTACTTCAGATGCTAGAGCAGCAATGCAGGGCTGTCCCTTTTCTAAAACAAACAGTCGTTGTCATGGTTTCCCACTAAAGGCACTTCCCGGGCAATACTTTAAGGAACAAACAGAACTGGGGAAGAAAGTGCTGAGCATTAGGAGGTCTGTCTGGATCTCAGCACTGGAACACTTTCTATGGATCATCTGGGGCGAGAAATTGCTCCTTACAAAGACAAATAAGAACACACTCCCAAAGGCCAGGGCTTCCACCCAGTGTGGTCATGTGTCAGAATCCAGACTCTCTCAAGGGTTCTTCCCCCTCCCCTCATGAGATAGAGTTTCACTGTGTAGTCCTGGCTGTCCTGAAACTTGCTTTGTAGACCAGGCTGGCCTCAAACTTAGAGATCTGACTGCCTCTGGCTCCTGAGTGCTGGGATTTAAAAAAGATATGCACTACCACACAGGTCCTTTTCCTGCCTTAATGCTCTAGCTTAAAGAGCACTGTTCTTTCCTTGTTAGCAAGAAACAGTCAGTGTGGTTTGCTCCCATCAATGGTGGCAAGCTGCAGAGGGTCTGCTGAGTTCCCCATTTTCCCAAGCATTTGTCTCATCCTTGGTCTCTACTTGAGCACATGCCCATGTAGTTAACTTAACAGATACATTATTTCGGTGCAGAATGTGGAAATGAATATCAATGCAAGTGTCTCAGTTGTTGGCAACAAGTGCTTTAGAATAATTTTGAACAAAATCGGGACTGGAGAGATGGCTCAGCGGTTAAGAGCACCGTCTGCTCTTCCAGAAGACCCGAGTTCGATTCCCAGCACCCACATGGCAGCTAGCAGCTGTCTGTAGTTCCAGTTCCAGGCAAACAACAAGGCAAATAAATAAATAAATAAAGTTTTTTTTTTAAAAAAAAGAAATTAGAAACTTTAACAAAATCACAGCTTGCTTCTGTGTCTGTGGTCTTGTCTTCTCATCAACACAGAAAATGCCAGGTGGATGGGACCTGGGAAGGTGCATTTCTCAGAAGCAGGGCTGTGAACTTTTGGATGAGCATGGTTGGGACCTTGTTCAGGTCTGGGATTAGCTGGGTAAGGTTTGTTTGTTTGTTTGTTTTTTCATTGTTCATTTATTCATTTGTTTTCTGGATTTCTAAGGAATCATATTACAGTCCTAGTGAGCGGAGCAAAGTACTGGTTTGTGGTTCTCACCTGAAATAGATGCTGCTGTTCTGAACTACATGTCTTAGGAGAAAAACAATAGTGTTTTTCTCAACTCGGAATATTTGTAATATATATTAGTATAATTGTAAAAAAGTACATATTAATAAATTTGCAAAATATATTAGCAAATTGGTCCTAGAAGCTGGCTCTGGAGGCTGGTTTGCCTCCTGTCCTATTTCAGACCCAAGCATGTTTATGTCACTGTGTCCTCAAAGACCCCTTATGTACGCAGGCCTGTGAGAAACATAAAAGAGAACAGAAACCAGCCCAAGAGCAAAGATTCCATGTCCTCGAGAATATGAGAGCAGCTTGTTAGAATAAAAACTGCATGTCCTTGAACATAGCTGGAAGGTAAATCATTTCCAGGCACCTTCCCAAAGCAACTTTGTTAGTTTATCCCATGACACAAACATAAAAACATCCCTGGTTGACAGCTAATTAGAAGTCTTACCCAGGAGAACTCTGCCTGGACCACTTTCTGCAGCACACATGACTGTTTTGGTGGTAGGAGCCTCCCCAGTTAGGGTCTGCAGCATGTTGTATCTGATCTTACGTCCTACTGTATTTTCGTTCCTGATTGCTATATACTTAATAAACTTACTCATTCAAAGTCAAAAGCATATCTACTGTGGGTCGTTCTCATATGAAACAGACCTATGGTTGACTATTAGTTTTCAAAAAAGGTAAAATAAAAATAATTTTTAAAAGAAAGTAATCAAGTCACTATTTTTTAAAAATGTCTACATGCCCGAGTTAGGTTTAATACAAGTGGGTCAGTTGGGTGGAGGCTCATTTTATATTTAGTTGATTTTGGAGCATTAACAGAAACCTTTCTTTTCTTTTCTTCTTTTTGATTTTGTGAGGCCAAATATTCTGTGAGACCAGAATAGCCTTGGCTGGCCTTCAACTCAGAAGTACAGCAGCCTGAGTGCTGGGATTAAAGGTGTGTGCTACCACACCCAGTTTAACTGGTACCCTTCTTGGCAGTGCTGACAGATAAATGTGCTATGAATAATTGACAAAAGTCACTACCCACTCTTCTCAAGGCTCTATAGCTTGTAATAAGAACTGTAATGGGCTTGGTGGCACACACCTTTAATCCCAGCACTTGGGAGGCAGAGGCAGGTGGATCTCTGAGTTCCAGGACAGGCAGGGCTACAAAGTGAGATCAAAACAAAACAAAAGAACAACAACAACAAGAAGAACTCTTTAGCAGAGCTGTTCCACAGTAGATCTGTCTTGAGACACACATAAACCACTGTCCTTGTACAGCTGAGGGCTGAGAAGAAATTCAGATGGCTGACAGTTTGATTTGCTGGGTACCCTTTTATGCTCAGCTTCTGCTGGGGAAGTATTGTCATCCCTAGATCCACTGTGGATGCCTCCGGTAAAGCTGTGCCCTTGGAGTGGCCCTGATCTGGGTGGGAGTTAAAGCACTGGCCCATAATCCTGTCTCTAATGCAGGGTAACATTCTCCTTGTCCTCACTCTGGTTTCAACCTCTGTAGTGAGGTCTCTGAGCCAGTGTGACCGTGCTGTGATGTGACTGAGCTAGTGGGCTCCTCTAGTCTAAGGGTTCTAAGCCAGTGTGCCTCTGTAGTGTGAGGTTTCTGAGCTCCTGGGGGTACTTGTGTGGTTTGAAGGTTCAGGAGCCAGGTGTGTTTTTCTGTAGCGTGAGGTACCTCTGTGGTGTTAGGGGGTACCTGGCTGGTTGTGAGAGTCTGGGTCCAGCGGTGTTTTACTGTGGTGTGAGGTTCAGGTACCTGTGTAGTGTGAGATTCCTGAGCAGCAGGTAAGAATCTGGCCAGGAACAGACATCAGAGACACAAGGAAAAGGAAGAACAAATGTTCCAAAGTACCTGCAGGGGGCTGATTCCTTTCTCTTGACCTTTCCTAGCAGGAAAAGTACTTTTATGTGACCTTACTACTGGACTATGGGCCAGTACTAAGCCTATATGTATGTGTTCCTCTCTGTCCTTGACTATGGATTAACAGCTGCTTCAAGTTACTGTCAGCCTGACTTCTCTTTGAGAAAAATGCAATGTAAACTATGAGATAAAGTAAGTTGCTTTTGCCTTGCTAGGAGGTGAACACCTTTAATCCAGTCCTTGGGAGGCAGAAGCAGGTGGTTCTCTGAGTTCAAGGTTAGCCTGGTCTACTGAATGGGTTCTAGGACAGCCAAGGCTACACAGAAATAATATTAATATTAATAAAATAATAATGTTGCTCTTTGGGTATTTTATCGTAGCAGTGGAAATAGATCTCAAATAGGTTTTTGCTACCACAGGTCTAGGTTGGTCCTCTGCTACACACATTTTAATAGCACTCACTTTACTCTGAATTACTCAGTAATGATGATATCCTACATGTCTTAGTTTGGGTTTCCATTGCTGTGAAGAGACATCGTGGCTATGGCAACTCTTATAAGAAAAACATTTAACTGAAGGAATTTGTTTATAGTTTCAGAGGTTCAGTCCATTATCATCATGATGGGGAGCATGGTGGCATGCAGGCCATGTGGTGCTTGGGGAATAGATGAGTCCTACATCTTACAGGCAACAAGAAGTCAACTGAGACACTGGGAGGTATCCTGGGCATAGGAAACCTCAAAGCCCACCCCTGCAGTGACATACTTCCTCTAACAAGGCCACAGCTCCTAACAGTTCCTCTCCCTATGAGATTATGGGAGCCAATTACATTCAGACTAACACAACACATCTTCATTTTATTCTCTTCTCAGTCCCATCGCATCCCTCTGCTTCCAGGCTGGGCCCTTGCTGACTTTGAAATTCTCCACGGACCAAACCCTCTTGTGTTTCTGTACTCTTCCTTTGTACAGCCCCCCCCCACTCCCCAGTTCAGGTTGGGTCTTCCTACATCAATTAAGGCAAGACAATCCCTATAGATATGCTCACGGGCCAACCTGACTGAGACTGTCTTTGTAGGCGATTCTAGCCTGTGGCTAGCTGACATTAAAAACAATCAATCACAAAGCGTTGTCCCAGTACAAGGAGAACAGGACAGGGGCCGTCTGTGGCCAGATTTCTAGTAAGAGAGCAGCAGCAGTAGGCAGTGCTTCCGTCTAGTAGGCACAGGGTACAGGCTGCAGGAAGATATGGTGACACACAGAAATCGGCATCAACAACAGCAAGATGGAGACCCCCAGACTTACAGGAACAAAGGAGTCAAGGCACAGCAAGGTGATAGTGTTGGGGAAGGGGGAGAGGGCTACTCCATGCTCTACCAATGCCTGCTTCTCTACAAGTAATATTCACTTTATATCATGAAGTATTCATTATTGTAACAGGTACAGTTACTGCAAAAATTATAAGCCTGTATTACTAAAATGAATGGTCACAATGGATAGCTGTGGCCTGTTTCTTTTTCCTTTTTAGGGTTGATGTTTGTATCTAGAAGTTTATAGCCTAGCTTCCTTTGTAGCTATGGATACCCATAGCCGACATGGCTGACATCACTAGCAGAATATCTGGAACAGGTTAGGCAAGTGCAAGTGCTGTACCATTAAGCTAGGCCAAGGGCAATTTCTTCAGAAACATTTAGCCTTTGCATCTCATCAGTTAATGTGCTAAGTGCTTAGCTGCTTACTTCATGTAAAGTTGACTAAAGCTAAAGTTATCTGAGAGGGGAGAAGCTCAACTCAGAAAACTCTTATCTAAGACCCAGTTGTAAGGGACAGGGACTGTCTCCACTCTTTTCCTGCCTTTGGGACTTCACTCCTCAGACTCAGTCACTTTGCCCAGCTTTAATACATGGGGAGGTGCTTAGTCTTACTGCAACTTGGTATGTCATGCTTTGTTGATATCCACGGGAGAACTGCTCTTTCCTAACCAGAAGTGGACAAGAAGCAAATTGGGAGGGGGGGGGTTGGTAACATAGGGTGTGTGTGTGAGGGGGACTGGGAGGAGAGGAGGGAGGGGACACTGGGAGGGGATGTAAAATAAACAAATTCATGAAAAATTCCAGCTGTAAGGCATGTCCATTGTGGGTGGTGCCATCCCTGGGCTGGTGGTCCTGTGTTCTCTAAGAAAGCAGGCTGGTGAACCAGGAGAAGTCATTAAGCAGCATCCCTCCATGGCCTCTGCATCAGCTCCTCCCTCTAGGTCCTTCCCTGTATGAGTTCCTGTCCTGACTTCCTTGGATATTGAACAATGATATGAAAATCTAAGACGGGGGCTGGAGAGATGGCTCAGCGGTTAAGAGTACCATCTGCTCTTCCAGAGGACCCGGGTTCGATTCCCAGCACGCACGTGGCAGCTAACAACTGTCTGTAGTTCCAGTTCCAGGCAAACACCAAGGGAAATAAATAAGTAAATAAATAAAGTTTAACAAAACAAAACAAAACAAAAAAAGAAAATCTAAGACAAATAGAACCTGTTCCTTCCCAGGTTGCTGTGATGGTATTTTATCATAGCAATGGTAACCCTAACTAGGACACTTGACCTTCTTTCTCCTTGAATATGAACCCAATGGTGGGGACACCAGCAACTATTTGACACTGTGTGAGAAGTCAGATCTGAGAATTATACACCAAGAATGAGGTGTATCATAGAGCAATGTGCAAGATGCTGCCCTGCTACCTTAGGGTATCCTCCTGGGGAAAAACCTCATTGTTTTAAAAGGCTAATTATTATTTTGTGCTATGTAGCTAAAATCAACTTATAACTGATTTGAATATACACTGTGAATACTAACATATAACTGATAGGAGAAAAGAAAAGGTCAGTGTCAAGAAGAAGGTAGACCCTGTCCTATTTATAATAAAAGGGAAGTGTTCCTATGGCAGAGATACCACTAACAGATAATGGCAATGTTCCAAAGTTGAACAACATGAAGGGACTTCTGAGAGTTTTCCTCCCTAAACACTTAATTGCATTATGGTACATGGCTATTGACATGTTGATGGGAATTTTTTGGGACTCAGGGCCTTGCACATTATATGCTAGCACAATACCACTGGCCTACATTCCTACCTAGCTTCCTGCCCTTGCTCCTGTCCCCATTTGTTAATTTATATAGGTTTTTAAAATGTGCCACTTGTAGTGTTTTCCAGCATGTAAATCCTTGTATTCAGTCCCTTGAACTGTATAAGCTAGGTGTCGGTATACATTTGTTTCCCAGCACTTGGGAAGTGGAGGCAGGAAGATCAGATTTTGAACATCATCTTCGGTACATATTGATTTCAAGTCCAGCCTGGCTACAAGAAACTCTGTCCCAAAGAGACAAAAACAAAGCCAAACTAAAGAAAATGTGTGCCCATACACAAAGCAAGATATTAAAGTAAAGCCACCCAGACAGGACACTTCCTGGGCAAGTGGCAAATGTGCCTCCAAAGCATTGTGATAAAAGTGACAGAAGCATCTAATGAGCACTTGCTATGTGCCAGGTGCTGCTCTAAGTTATTTCTTTTAATAGAACAAACATGTTTTGCTTTATCTTTCATTTTGGGAAGGGATGCTCTTGCTCTAGAGAGCATGTCCTTCCATTTCACACACACTGGTCATATGGTAAAAGTTGGTATTGTACCAACTGTACAGGTCCCAAAGCCACACTAAGATGTAACTTGCTCATTCTACTTCATGATATGATCATTCATCATTTTTTGAACTAATATCTCTTTCAAAAAGATTTATTTTTAATTATGTGTATGTGTGTGTATGTTTGATTTTTTTGTTAATGGAAGTCTCTAGAAGAGTTACTGTGTGCAGGTATGACATTCTTACGGATCTCGAAAGAGCTTTCAAAAAAGGTTTGCTTGTTTTTCCAAATAATGCTCCCTCTGGTGGCCTGTCTGAAGGCTTCAGTGACACTACACTGAATTAACTTTGATCCAAGAATCAGTTAGGTTTTTAAAGTTCATTTAAAATTCCAGTGCTGGCATAGAACCCAGGGCTACATGAATGTTAGATCAGACAAGCACTCTACCCTTGAGCCACACTCTCTAAAAAAGAATTCAGAATAAATTCTCTTAAATAAATTAATTCAGATGTGTAATTTTATGGTGTGGGGTGTGGCTTATGCAATCAGATCTTGATAATGTAATACAGTTCAGCACAAGGATGAATGAGATCCAGCTGTCTAGACCTTGTCTGTACACTCCTTCCCTACTTGCTCACTGTCTGTTTGTGAATGTTTCAGACACACTGCAATCAGGCTGTGAGTCTCTGACTTCTGCCTTTCTGCTTAGTATTCTCTTTCCAGAGAGGCTCACCTAATGTTCACCTCAGCAGAGCCTGCCCACCCTTTGGGCTTTCCTGGTCTCCTCTGTAGATGGGGCTCTCTTACTAAGAGAGCATGACAGAGATGGCAACACTCACATGATGTTCACACACCCCGCACTGATCCAAATGAGCCTGTTTCAGTGACTGATGGAAGGAAAAAGCAGGAGGGGATGGAATTACTGAACTATGTTGCTCTCTTATCCACAGCTCAGGACAGGACAGGCAGGTGGGCAGTATCCAGTAAGTACTGCCACCTACCACATAAAGATGTTCTGGTTAAAGACATCTGTCCTATGTGATGGTGGCCCTTTAAGACCATATTGCTTAGTGACACTGTAGCCATATTAGTTTGCACAAACACACTCTATGATGATCCCACAGTAATAAAATGGGCTAACGAAATCTTTCTCATGATATATCCATCTATCCCATTAGTAATGATGTATGACTGTTATTTGGTGACTGAAAATGGTGGTGTCTTGCAGCCTGTGGCCATAAAATTCTATGCTTGTTACTGTGAAACTTAGATCTGCTGTGGATAATTAAGTGTAGAAATATAGACCTAGTGAAGGCAAGTGGATGAAAACAGCAATAAGAAGATCATTTTCTGGATGAATCTGAGGAGTATCATCCTGAGTGAAGTATAACACAGACCCAGAAAGATAGACATGGTATATATTTACTCATAAGTAGATTTCAGATGTAATGCAAAGGATAACCAGTCTACAATCCAGACCACCCCCAGTTGCTAGGTAACAGGAAAGTGAAGACGGACAGCCATAGATTTCTCTGTAAAGGGTGAATAGCGAAGTTCTCCTGAGAAAACTAAGATCTCGGGGTGAGGGTGGGGGGAGCAAGGGGAAGTGAGAAGAGAACATGCAAGAAAGGGATGGTGGGGGGATGTGATAAGAAGTTTTGGTCCGTCCTTCTTGGCTTAGCCCTTAGGTTTGGACCCGCTTGAAGCCCCACTGCTGCACAGCCACAAATAATCACACAAAGGCTTATATTAATTTTATGCTGATCAACCTATAGCTCAGGTATGTTACTATTTAGTTTTCTCATTTTAATTTAACTAGTTTTTATTAATTTGTTTAGCCATGTGGCTTGGTATACAAAAAGACATCTCATATCCCACATGGGGAGAGGGGGTTGAAGGGGCCAGGGCAGGGGAGCAACAGAGAGGGAAAGCAAGGAAGCAGATATCCTGATAAAGGGAGCCATTGTACAATTATAGAAAAACCTGACTGGTAGCAAGGAACATCCAAAAACCCACAGGATGAACCCAGCTAGGACTCCAAGCAATGGTACAGAGGGTGCTTAAACTGGCCTTTCCCTTATTATCATATGAATGACCACCCTAATTGCCATTATGAAACCTTCATCCAGCAGCTGTTGGAGGCAGATGCAGATCCATAACTAAACACTGTGCTGAGCTACTAAGAGAGGATGGAGAAATTACATGAGTAGAGGGATCGGGATCAAGGTGGGTAGACCCATGCTGTTGGGAGCTCACAGACTCTGAAATTACAGCTGACAAACCTTCCTGGAACAAATCTGCACTCCTTGAATGTAGATGACAGTCAAAAGGTGTGGGCAGTTTCCGGGGGGCCTCTTGTTCTCCGACTAGAGTCTGTCCCTGGTCCATGAACTGGCTCCTCGAAGCCTAGCCTAGTGGGAAAACACCTTTTTCAGCCTTGATACTTGGGTGAAGGACTTGGCTCTACCTCAACTGGCTATGCCAGACTGAACTGACTCACCTTGGGACTCCTTGCCTTCTCTGGGGAGTGAACTGGGAGAGGGAGGGAAGTATGAGGAATGGGAAATTAAAAACAAACAAACAACAAACAAAGATGATCACTTTCTGAAACAAGAACATCAACTGAACTGAATATTTTAAAGTTGGCTGAGCAGAGGGTTTTATGTCATAATCCAAGGTTATAGGGCCTAATCCAGAGCACTTACAGAAGATAAAGTGAAACACTGAATTCACACTGGGAGGGAATTCCAAACAGTCATGTGCATGAGTGCTACAGAGCAAAGCCCACAAATGTACATCTAACTGCCATTCTGCATTTTTCAGGCCTGTACATTAACGAGCACACCCAGGAGACTGCAGCACTGAGGACACAGTACGCTGCCACTGGCTGCAGGTTGAGGAAAGTAAGGAAGTGCAATTAGCAGCCTCAATTTACAGCCCCTCAGAATTCACAACCGATGTCCACAGCCAGGCCAGACAATTACTGTGCATAAATTGGCCATTAAAATGGATCACTTTCTTTCTATAAAGTTTAGGAGTTGGCATTAGAGTCTATCAGAAAAATACAGACTATTCAACTGCAAGTAGGTGGGGGAACTGAAACACAGATGCAGAGGCTGTTGGAGATAAAGCAGGATCCAAGAAAACATCAAGTCTTAGCCTTTGAGGTCTTTACTGCTAACTCTTCAGCAGTGATGTGCAAACACCCTTCAGTACATCTGAGACTCAAGGACAGAAGAGGTGGACTCTACAGCTGGGGTTGTGGAGGCTAGAGAGACCTGCCAGGCATCCTAAATCTGCCCCTGCTACTTCCTGCTGGTTTCATGGAGTAGCAGAGAGTAGATGGCAGGTACTGGGCACACTTAGCCACCATTCTAGCTGCTCCCAGAGTCCAAACGCAGGGAGGCACAAGGCAAGTGCTTGTTATATGCATGACCCATCTCAGTCATGATGTGCATCATAGGTTCCTAAGCCCCAACTTTAGGAATCTCTCCCTCCTCTCTACCTGCAAGAGTTTTGTACTGATTAAACAGGCCATGTGGCTTTGAAAGTGAGGATTATTTCTGGTTGAACTTGAGGACTGCTGGATTGGTTTTTAATTTTCTCTAGGCTAAGATTTCGTACCCAGCGAGGGTCTTTGTACCTTCATCTGGTCTGGGTCTTGGTGAGAAGGGAATGATCAGGCACTGGGAGTTAGAGAGGAGATGAGGTCTTTGGCTTTGCTGGGAAAGCCCAGGGTAGAATGCTGCTGCTCCTCACTTCTTTGAGGTTAGTAAAGCCAGCCAGACAGGACATTTCCTGGGCAAGTGGCAAATGTGCCTCCAAAGCATTGTGATGATACCATTACTAACCATTGCGAGGAAAGTGACAGAAGCATCTAATGAGCACTTGCTATGTGCCAGGTGCTGCTCTAAGTTATTTCATTTAATAGAACAAACATGTTTTGCTTTATCTTTCATTTTGGGAAGGGATGCTCTTGCTCTGGAGAGCATGTGCTTCTATTTCACACACTGAAGTCAGCACTGCAATGATCTACACTGGTCAGATGGTAAAAGCTGGTATTGTACCAACTGTACAGGAACCAAAGCCACACTAAGATGGAACCTCAATAAGAAATATGTGGTGCTGATGAGGTGGCTCTGTGTGTAAAGACAACCGTCAAGCCTGGCAACCTGAGTTTACTCCTATGTACTTACAGGGTGGGAGGGAAGAGCACAGCTTGCATGTTGCCCTCTGATCTTTAAATGCATGCTTGTAGCACGAGTCTGTGACACACACACACACACACGTAATAATATTTAAAAGAAATATGAGTGATCTTAGGAAGAAACTAGACAACTTAATCTAGCTGGGGTGTGGTGATGCTCACCTGTCATTCGTTTGCCCAGAAGGCAGAGAAAGGAGAACAGCTACCAGTTGGCCAGCCTGGGATACACAGCATTTTCAGGGTAGCCAACACCATATACCGCAAGATCATCATGGACAGCCAAAACAACACAATTATCCCCTCACCCAAACTTAGAAATTTAGAATGGTCTCTGGCAAAGTTTCTTGCTACAGTCTCAGATTAACCTATAACTTGTTATGTTGTAGGCCCTGGATGGCCTCAAACTCCTGGAAATCCTGCTTCTGCCTCCCGAGTGCTTGGATTACAAGTGTGAGCATTTGTGTTCAGTATCTAAGACAGATTTTAATAAAATGTAAAACAAGCCATATTCATGGAAGACATAATTTATAAGACTAACAAGAAAGAGACCGAGGCTCCATGCCTAGTACATGCTCACAATCCCAGCATCAGGTAGGTCAAAGGTCTGTGAATGTGAAGCCAGCCTAGGCTCTACACCAAGACCTGATTCAGAGATAAAACAAAGTACCAAACAAACAAACACCAAAACAATGATGTCAAAACAGAGAACAATCTGAAGATAAAAATCTGAAATCACTTTTGGGATACAAACAAAACAGCGAGGTGCTCAGCAGAGGCCCGAGGCTGACAGAGCAGAACCTTTCACACTGGCTCCTGTTATGAATTAGCTGACACACAATCTTTCTCTTGGGGATTTAAGACTAGACTAGAAAGGGTTACTGAGAACATTTCTCTGAAGGGTACTATAGATCCTTAAATATATGACATAAATTGCTCTAAATATATTTCTGTTTTAGTCTAAAAATATTTTTCCCAAAGTGATCATAAATTTCTAGGAAGACACTGAATTTATCCTGTGCTTCCATACACTCAGTTTCAGAAGCACATTTTAAAGATTTCTCACTTTCTCAACATGGCTACACTTAACAGGGAATTTGAAAGGCAATGAACACAACAAAACACCTTTTAGCTATCAATTAATGAATCTCCTTTGGAATTCCAGCTTGAGGCCTTTTCTCAGAGGGCAAGTGGTCAGCTCTCTCCTCTCACTGGCCTGCACTGTGAGGGCAAGCACAGCATCAGGGCCTCTGGCTTATGCCAACCAGAGAGCTTTCCTAACTGTGCAAGCCACTCAGCAATCCTCTGTGACACCACTGCAGCCTTGGAGCTGTCCATTCTGTCTTTAAGCCCCGAGTTAGAGACCCTGGGACATTCTTAATGAGGACAGAGGTAGTGAGACAAAACTTGTTCGCCTGTGTAACTAACTGTTCCTGGCAAGAGTAATGAGCAGGGGTGGGGGTGCAACACACTGGTAGAGCTCACTGCTCGGCAATTTTCAGGTACTTATTATCAGCAACGGGAGAAAAAAAGAACAAATATACTCTCCTCCTCATATCCTACATCACAGCTTGTAATTAATATTGCCATCCTTCCTCTTAGGGACAGAACAAGCAGATGCAAGAGTGTGTGCTCTCATTAGCATATCCATATATCCTGTTTACACTGGCTGCCCCTGTAGGATTTGTGATACACAGTGATCTTTCTCTCAAGTGTCCTAGTTTGGACAGGGAATGACATGGTTATAATACTTAGCTGTTGTCACCAGCTTTCTGGGCCATCTCATTGTTTGCCTGCATGTCTGATGTTCAGTTAAAGAAGTTAGCCTACCATGTGAGGTGAGGGTCATTCTTTGCATTCTAGTAGGTGAAATAAAATTGTTTCAAGGACTTCAAAGAATGGTGGCCTCTAAGGAGCCTTAAATCATGTGCTGCCTGCCAGAGGCTTCCCGTTTCAACAAGCTTTTAGTTCTTGCCACAGGGATGAATCTGTTTTGAATGGATGCAAGGGTGGGTGCAGAGGCTAACAGGGCCCATCCCATATATATCCCTAACCCGGGAATTAGCTTTTCCAGGTACTCACTGCCTGGATAACACTTATTGCTTATTAGGCAAGGTCATGGGATGAGGGGAAGGCCAGGCCATCACTGTTCTTTGTTCTGACTGACAACTTTGGGTGATAGATCACAGTGAGTGTAATCTAAGGAGATTTTGGCCAACTACTTACTCCTACTTTTATTACTGAAGGACTACTCTTTAAAACAACAACAACAACAAAAAAACCCAGAGTAGTATTTCCTCACCAAGTCCTTCCACAAGACAAGGCCATACTCGACAAATGAGGTAGAGAAGAGATTGCATAGCTGGGGCCTGTAGATGTTTCTAGCTGCTGCTCTAGACCACTGTTCAAAGTGAGGAGAGGATTAGAAAACAGGAGACAGGCATTGTTCTTTTAGCATATTCTCCCACCTCTGCTGGGGTGGGCAGAACTGGTAAGGCAAGGCAGTGCACACAAACAGGCCCAGCTGGAGTCCCTGGGAGCCTCGTGGCACATTACATAACAGGCCCTGGGAAATAAAAGTGTCCAAACAGCAACCCCAACTCAGTTCTTGGAACTAAGCAAATTCTGAGACCCAAACATCACGTCAGAGTAAAACTTGGTACCTTACCAGGCATGGTGACAACAGAGTCTGGGCAAGCTACCAGAGACAATGTTTCATCAGAGGTCATGCTCCTGCGCTAAGGGTGAGACCCAAAGTCAGTCCCTGAACTCACTATTTCATGTCACCAGCACCTCAGCAACAGGCCTTGGCCTGATACATAGTAGCATGGCTATGCAAATGCCCACCATCCTTCCTGGGTTACAGGCCTGGATGAGCAAACTCCTGACTGTCTGTCTGCTCCCTGCTATGGGGAGTACCTCTGATAAACACCAGGGCATCAGGCTGACTCTGGCTATTTACTTCTTCAGGACCACTGTTATCAGGGTAAATGAGAACACAGGCTGAGAAGCTGCTCAGGACATAGGCCAGTCCTGCTTAGCTCATGGCACTGCAGATGTTCTGTCCTGCCTCTGTGTCAGCTGCTTTTGGTCTGTTATCTTTGCCCATTGATGACTGCCCAGCACCTTATCTGTATAGACACTGTTGTCTGTACTGCTTTATGTGATTCTCTAAGTTTTGGACTTCAAGGGCTTCCAGAATTGAGAGGTCATTGCTGAGAGTCATAGTTTCCTTAGTTCAGAGCAGAACAGAACAGAACAGAAGCTAAGTCAAGGTTAAAGCCTCACAGAAGAGTCAGTGCTGAGAGACTCTGAGTAGAAGTAAGGGTCACCCTTATTTTCAAATTCAGATCTATGACATGTACTCATTTACTGGCCCCTTCCAAAAGCTGCCTGGGGAATTTTGATGAAAAAGGCCCCTATGATTCACAGTAACTGTCTTCTTTTCTGGCTCAATCATTTTGTACATCCAATGACTTCTGAAAGGGTTTCTGAGTGCATTCTATCTCTATTCCTAACAGGATGCTACACAGCCAGCAGAAGCTACCCTTTGTGCACCCATGTGATCTGATATCAAGGAGGTACATGCTAGAAAGACTTGGAAACAACAGAACTACATGAATAGGAAGTCTCAGTGGTTAATTTCCTACAGCTGTTCTCCAGTTGGCCCTCTAGAACAGGTTCCTTGTCCTCAGGGCCCACAGGTTTGGCTACACTGTGATCCTTTGCTCACAGGCCCACTCATATGAGTGACATCCAAGGACTTTAAGGCATGAGGTCGGCAGTACTCGACAGGGCTGTAGTGCTGGCAACAGTGACATTACAATTCTGACTAATTTTTACCCCATATATCTTCCCGTCTAGCATTCAGGCTGTAGAGTTACTGGCATGTTACTTGGAGAAGAATATTAGTATAAGCCAGACTGCCTGTCAGGGCCTCAGAGGGGCCCCTAGTTCTATGTTGGATCTCACTTCAGCTCAATAGTGAGGAGATGGCAGCTGTGCTGGAAGCATTCAGAAACTGGCCAGGAAAAGTGTAGGCAACCAGGGGTATCAGTAGCAACACAGGCACCCCCACAGTGCTACTTCCTGAATGCTCCCCCAGGACCCACGGGTCACAGGGTCAAGGAGACATCTGAGTTCATGTGTATGATTTTTACCTTTCTGGAAATGTCTGGGGAAAGAAGACTCTTGGCTGGGAACTAGGGCAAGGCTATCTGTACCAGACTTGTGAAAATGTCACATCGCACCAACCCTAAGTAAACAGCTATTCCTTATGCCCTGCCCTCATGCCTGGCCCTCACATTTGGGAACATTTCTTCTGTCTCCCTGTCCTGGATGCCACACACTTATGGTTCTCATTTGCCAGCTCTCCTTTACTCTGTTTTACAGGTTGACCATCTTTCATTCCAAGTGGTCATGAATAGGCCTCAAAGACAGTGCAGTGCCCTACACATCACCCACAGAGAAGGGGCTCAGGAAGAGTCCCGGCTAATATTGTAAAGGGGTCTAGTTTCTGAAGACAGGCTGATGGCCACAATGCTTAGACCTTTTTCTTTTTAATAGAAGCAAGAACCATGTGGCCTCTAGTTTGCTGTGGGAAGTTATTCTTGATGGGGCAGGGGAAGAAGGCAAAATCAGAGCCTGAAATTCCAGTAGCTCTCTGACGTGACTAGGGTTTTTGCTTACTTGGGTCAGCCTACTGGTGGTAGCTCTCTGTCACTCCTCAGATCTCCCAAGCCCAGTCCCCAGTCCTGGAACTAACTTAGTCTAGGGGAAATCCACTGTGGACTTTAGAGGAAATAACTCTTTCCAAGGTCTCCAAAGCTGTTTCTGACTGTCCCTTCCAATTAGACAATTTGACTAGGTGTGGTCTCCAGAGGCTCATGTGTCTAAATGTTCGGTCATTAGGGAGGTGTGCTACTTAACAGGGATTAAAACCTGTGGAAGTGTCACTGAAGGTGGGTGGGCTTCGAGGTTTCAGATGCTCAAGCCAGGCCCAGTGTCTGTCTCCTGTTGCCTGTGGATCTGGATGTAGAACTCTCAGCTCCTCCAGCACTATCTATCTGCCTGCATACTTCCATGTTTCCCACCATTTTGATAATGGACAAAACTTCTGAAACTGTAAGCCAGCCCCAGTTAAATGCTTTCCTTATTCCTCAGCATGAACACCCCCCTTCCATAGACATCAGTATTCCACAGTGTGAGCCACAACTGCTGAGACATGCACAAGAGGGATACTACCTTTTGTGGGTGAAAACCAAAACCCAAACCCAAACCCATCCACCTACCCACCCACCCATCCACCCACCCAAAAACATCAACCTGCAGAGGGAATGAGCTAGGCCTTGGGTCACAAACTCATAGTGGCTGCACTTCATCAATGCTCTGCAATGGCTGGGGACATGGGGCCTTTTTGCTTTTACTTGCCCAGTGCAGTTCAAGCTGAAGACAGGACCCTGGCCAGCTTGCCTGGGCAAGTGGTCCTGGCTCAGAGCCCTCTGCCTTATAGAGGCAGGTGTGGTGATATGTTACATATTTAATAAAACCTGAAATATTCCAGAGATTCTACACACAGTCAAAACCTAGGCAGACAGCTCAGGAATTTCTTGATCCTTGAGTCCAAGGACAAACAGCTGGGATTCAATACACACCTTTAATCCCAGCACAGGGAAAGCAGGGAGTGGTGACCTACACCCTTAATCCCATAACTCCAAAGACAGAACTTCCTCTGTTTCTGTGAGTTCAGGGCTAACTACAAAATAGAGTAGCTCACACTTTTAATCCTTTATTCTGGCTGGGATACAGCTGATAAGAAGGGTATTTAAGGACTGTTAGGAACCCTGCAGAGGTAGAAGCAACCAAGAGTGAGGCTGAAGAAGTTGCAAGATAGCTGGGTGAGATCTGACTGTGGTGTTTCCTCTCTGATATTTCAGCCTTTCCCCAATATTTGGCTCTGAGTCTTCTTTTTATACAGTCCAAATTCGTGCAACAGGCAGGATTCAGTTTACAACAGGCAGTGAGAGAAAGGAGGAAAAATACAAGTTGCTCCCAAATTACAGTGAGAATACATATTAGGGTTAAAAAATGCTCAAGTTGAAATTTTAAGAGCAGAAACACTGGACATGAGAAACAAAGAAGGCTGTAGCTGGTCATAATATAGCCAAGTTGTAGGTGGAAGTTTCTGTGTCCCACCTAGCCAGTCCCATAGCCAATCAGTCCCAAATAAACATACAAGAGTCATATGTTAAGTATAAGTTGACGGGTGATGGCTCAGGCTTATTACTTACTCTTATACTTTAAGTTAACCTGTAATTCTATTCATGTTTAGCCACATGGCTTGGTACCTTTTGCTCAGTGCAGCATTCAAATCCCACTTCCTCTGTCTCTTGCTGGCATTTGTTACTCTGCTCTTCTCCGTCTTAGAATTCTCCTAGTCTGGTTGCCCCACCTCTGCTTCCTATATAGCTATTTGACCAACCAGCTTTTTATTAAACCAATAGGAGTGACAAATATTTATAGTGTACAAGAACATGGTCCCACAGCACTAAGTGGATCTAATAAGACAGAGACAGGTCTGAGAAGTAAGGCCAGTGTTTGTGGGATGGCTGGCTAGGATCTATGACATCCTCTGTGGAATATACCCTGGACACTGTTGCTCTTTTACATATTATTGCTTTTAAAGCAACTAATTAAAAGAGGCTAAATTGTAGGTAAATACAGTCTCTAAAAACTTCCACCCGATTCAGGAGAGAACCCCAATTGCGTAAAGGATCAGGAGTGAAACATGAGGGATTTGGGAGCAGATGTACTTACATCTGGATAGCTGTGCTAAGTCAATTCTCTACCATGATGAAGCACAAGACAAATTTGAGAACAAAGAGAGAATGCTCAGCAAGACATCTATCTGCAAGGTCTACAACTAGCAGGTCAATGACATTCAACTATGATCAACAGATAAAAGGAGCTTGAGAAATGAGTGAAGATGGGCTTCAAGCACCCCTAACTGGGAAGGAAGGACATGGACTGACTATGAGCTTGTTTACCTCAGGGGAACATAGACAGCGAGTGGGGCCTTCTACTAGGCTAACTAACACAATTACCTTAGGCTCAGCCCCATTGTAATAATAAATCTCAGAACAAGTCTTTACTCAAGGTTCCTCAGTGTTTGGCTGCTTGGACCTTTTCTCAACTGATGCCAAGAGCTTTGCTTTCTTTTTATGTTGAACCTTTATAAATCTTTTTTTTTTTTTAAAAAAAGATTTATTTATTATGTATACAGTATACAGAAGAGGGTATCAGATGTCATCATAAATGGTTGTGAGCCACCATGTGATTGCTGGGAATTGAACTCAGGACCTCTGGAAGAACAGTCATTGCTCTTAACCTCTGAGCCATCTCTCTCTCCAAACCTTTGTAAATCTTATGCCTGGGGCTGAAGAATTGGTTTTATGGTTAAGAGCACTGGCTGCTTATTTAGAGATCCCTAATTTGATTCCTAGTACCCACATGGTAGCACAAAACCAACTTTATTTCCAGGGCATCCAATACCTTCTTTTGGCCTCCATGGCTGCCAGGCATGTATAAGATGTACAAACATACATACAGGCAAAGTGCTCATACACATACAAGAAAATAAAAGTAACTGAAAACAATTCTGAGACCTTTACCTCTTTAATTTCTCATACTTTACAAAATTCTCCTTAATAGAGTTTATCTTCTGCCCTGCTTAATCCTGAGTGTTTGTGCATGCTGCTGTCTCAGTGTGACTTTTGCTGGCTCCCAAGTCCCTGGGATCCATATACCTTGGCTGGAGGGGGGACAAAACTGGATTTGCCAGGAGTGGAGACTGATCTAAGCAATATTGGGTCAGTGGGACCATAGGACTGTCTGCTCCCTGCCCAGGGAGGTGATGGGGAGTTGTGGAGAAGAAAAAATGACCTGATGTGGTGGGAGGGGGAAGGGACCTTGAATAAGGATATACAGGGATGAAAAAGAAAAAATTCAGAGGGAAAGCTGAACACAAAGTAAATATATGTGTAGTAATCATTTTAAATTCATTTTACTATTTTTCTTGATAAATACAAAATAAATAAAGAAGAAAAAAAAAAAAAAGGAAGATACCATGGAACTCAAAACTGTATCACTATGGTAGTGAAATCCCCACCCATATCCTTTGTGCTTCCCAGGAAGCTGTTTCCAGCCACAGAAGCAGAGAGACCACACAAAGCAATTTGAAAAAATGGTTCTCTGGAGGTCATGGGCTGTCTCTTCATATGTGTTCATCTTCACCTGCTAATGGGTAGATGCAGGGAATTAATCCCTTTCTTAGACATGCTTTTGCTGCTACTGATTCTAAAAAGGGCCATGACTAGACCTTTTCTTCAATACCATTTACTTAAATAAAATTCTAAGATGCACAATGATTATGATTACATACTTACATATGGAATAATTATTGTAGCAACTGATACTGTTTAGCATTTTAAAGTTTTCATAGTATTGGCTCATCTAATCCTTTGATGGTACAGGAAGCAGATATCGCCATCACCACCATTCTCACTACCACTATCCTGTCATCATCACCACTACCATTATCTTCATCACTGTAATGGTTTGAATAAGAATGGTCCAACAGGCTCATATATTTGAATGCTTTAGTCATTAGAGAGTGGAACCATTTGAAATGATTACAAGGATTATGATTTATGGCCTTGTTGGAGTAGGGGTGGTCTTGTTAGAGGAAGTCTGTCAATGGGGGTGGGTTTTCAGGTTTAAAAAACCCACCCCAGCTCCAGTCAGTCTCTCTCTCTCCTTCTACTTCTCCCTGTGAACTAGGATGTAGCTCTCAGCAATTGTTCAATGTCATAGGTGCTACCATGCTCCCTGCCATGATATTTGGTGTTATAAACTACAATGTGTGTGTGTTTGAGTGTGCGTGCATGTGTGTGTGTGTGTGCTTTCATGCTAGGCAGTGTTCTGACACTGAGTTATATCCTAGCCTGCCACACCTATGTTAGAGATTCTACAAGGCTGATTGATCAGAATACTCTGATTATGGAGTGTTGGAACTTTGCAGATCCAGACCAAATTTCTTTGGGCTATTTTTAGTCCCATTAATATCTGTTCACTGCTACATTTATCTGACCTAACATCCTTGTGACTATCACGTGAAACCTTCTGGGAGGTTACCAGTATTAAGAGATAACTAGTGACCACTAACCCAAAAGCTAAGAATGCCATCAACATCTAAAACCTACAGCAGAGATTTCCCCATTGTCTTGTAACCTGCTTACCTAATGTTCTGACCAATGTTTTTGCTTTTTAACTATAACACACAGTATCTGGGGCAATGTGAACTCACATTCCTAATGGGCAATGGTAACTCATGTGACTACATAATAAACTACTGGAGTAGTTTACTTTGTTGGAGAAAGTATGTCACCAGCTTTGAGGTTTTACAGCCTTGCCTTACTTATGCATGTGGAAGATAATGTATGTGATCAGCCAGCATCCAGTCCTGCTGCCTCTCCTGCTATATGAACCCTACCTCTTAGAACTGTAAACTCAAATCAACCTCTGATTCCTTAAGTTGTTTTCACTCATGGTATTTAATCACAGCCACAGCAAAGTAACTAATACCCCAGGCTTCCTCTGGGTGGAAAGAATGGTCTTAAGTATATTAGGGAAAGGGCACAATTTAACCTCAAATGCACCAAGAATCCTGGTATGCTGACTTTATGCTGGCACTGATGATGTGTGTGGAGGTAACTATCCCTTCTCCACTTCTGGCCTACTCCCTGCAGTGCTGTGTGAGGTGCCTGAGTCCCTTTGGCAAGCCTAGATGCTATGTTAGTTGGTCTTTGGCACTGTCTGTTACTGCTGTACCATACTCAGAGGTACTCCAGCCACATTAGATCTGTTGCACATACTTGCAGTGGTTTTACAGTATACTCATCTTATTTCAATGCAGCTCCAGGCCTTGAACCAGTTCTTCTCAAGCCTAGATGTAAAGGATGATCTGTGTTTAAACTGGCACTTATGTCGTGAACAAACACTTTGTTATGTTTGGAAACATAATGTCCCCAAGGGCCCACATAACGAAGATTTGCTCATTAATCAGATCATTAATCTGGAGCACTATTGGGAGGTTTTGAAATCTTTATGGGGTGGAGCCTACAAAAAGACAGGTTCCTGGGAGCATAAAGGGGGGATGATGGGACTTCCTCTTTTTTTCTTTCTTTGATTTCTGGCTGCTATGAAGTGCACAGCTTTTCCCAGCCTATGTTTCCTACAGTGAGATGTGGCTTCATCACTGCCCTAAAAGCAAATGAACAAATGAACAAATGAATAAAGCCTCTGAAAGAATTGGCCCTCACAAATCATTCTTCCTCATAACCTAAAACTGAGTAACACCCCCCTTCTGCCAGTTCCACTGACAGTTCCCATAGCAAAGGGGCCACAACCTGTTCCCAGCAATTGACATGGTCTTTATTCCCTCCCTGATGCGTGCAGGAAAGAATTCTAAGAGACCTTATCTAAGATCTCACATAGACCTTGGTAGAGTAAGACCCAGATGGTGGACTGGGTGCCAGCAACAGGTAAATCTGGCAAGGAAGAACTCCTAACCAAGTTGACACTCATGAACAAGAAACTCCAGATCATCATATATGAGTTTGGTAACAAAAGCTGTGCTCAAGGGTTTTTGTTTGGACCTGTCAGTCTCAAATACAATCTGCTATATACACAGCTGTCCTTGGGGCCAATTCCTGGCATGTTTTGGTTCACACAGGGTAGGTTATCCACTGCTCTCAGCAGCAAAAGGATGACCCTGACCTTGGATCTAACTCTGATAATAATGCCTGCCAGTGTGACAAGTCCTTATTCCAAGGTAATTTGTAGAGATGTCAAAGCCCTTGCTGTGCTCAGTTCCTTCACTGAGCTGACAGGTTTCTATCACTTAGCTTTGTGACCCTATTACAAGTGTTTTTAACAGCCATGATTTTTTTTGTTGTTGTTACTGATAAAAACATTCTAAATTGTGCTAAGGCTAAACAGTACTAACTCAGACTTGCAGGAATACAAGCTTTCTTCTCTATTGGAGGAAAGTGGTAGATGAAGCCCCTTTATTTACATCTTTAGCCCTCAGGAAGTGTCCTGAATAGAACAGGAACATAAATAAGTGCAACTGATTATAATGCTCAGGGACTAGAAACTAATCCTTTAAGACAATGGGGAGATCAGCAATGCAGCTGCTATAAACACATGTTCAAGGGACACAAACTACAGAAAGATACAGCTCAAGGAAAGATATGTAAAGATAACTATAGAACAGTGTAAGGATGATTTTGTGAAATTATACTTCAAAGAAATGAACACATATGCCAACACAGAAACATGTCCAAGGAGGTTCACAGCAGTACAATTCATAGCCACAGAAGAGCAGTAAGAACCTAAATGCATGTCAGTCATGAGGCAATGAAGAAATGGAGGATAAAAGAGGCCTCCCTACATGAACTATTACTCAGTCATAAAAGGAATGAAGTTTGGACATTTGCTACAACATAGATGACACTATGTTAAGTGAAAGAAGCCAGATACAGAAGTCAAACATCTGATGAATCCATTTACCTGAAATAACCAGAACATGCAATCTGTAAAGACAGGATACAGATTATTCAGTTGAGGATAGATAGAGAAATGACTGAATGATTGTGTGGTTCTTGTGTTGCATTCTGAAAATGTTTTAAGATTGATTTTGGTGATTGCTACATACAGACTACTCTAAAAACAAGAAAAAAAAAACTCCAAACAGACACATTTCATAGCATGGTGAATTTCAGTAAAGATGTAAAACAAATGATTTTCCAGTTATTGCTCCAATGTCATTTGGACTGTGATGTTCTGTTACATAGGGCCAATGGACATTTGAAACATGGCTGGTCAAAGCTGAGATGCTCTGTAAGTGTAAAACACACACATAGTTCCTAAGACTTGTTTTGGATACACTGAGTTAAAAATAACAGATTTCTAGAACTAAGCTTGCCCAATTAAAAAAAAATTGCTACTAGGTAATTTAAGCCTCCATGGCTGGCTTGAGTTTATACCAAACATTGTATTGCTCTTGGAAGCTCAGATCTGTTATCTTTAAAAATTAACTTTTAACTTGTAATTTTTAAACAATTGTCAAACTACATTCTATATTATTTTTAAATTCACATATTCCCCCATCTTTTGTTTTTGAAAAAGATACACATGTAAATGGGAAGTTGACACATGTCATATAGAGAGGGCCTTGCCTTGTTTCTATTTTCCTGGTGGTACACACTAACATAATTACAGTACGCAAACTGGGGAAGTGACATTTATACCATTTTCATTTTTCTGTGCATTACCAATCAGCATCCCCTGAGAGGAGTCTGGGAATGCAGTGGGAAGCAGTGTCTGAAGATTTTTGATTCTTAATAAGATAAATGGAATTCCTTTAGGAATAATAAAAAGTAAGTAGAACCCAAATGTAGGCTTCTCACTGTATACAAAGGGGTATAGGTACATTATGAAATCTCTCAATGTTTAAGGAACTGCACCTTGAAAACAGTACATCGCATGTATCTATGCTCCTAACTCAAATTGGAGGTGTCATGGACTTGTTGAATCAGAACACTCAGTTGCCCCATAGACACGAGCCCTGTCTCTAGCTCACCAATCACTAAAGGCTGAATGAACCTGTCAGGTTTGACAGTAGCTGCACATACTCCTCTTGAGGACAATATCAAAATGACTATGTTGTGTGGCTGACTGACAACTGATAAAAATGACCACTTTAACTTTTGCCTTTGCAGAGAAAGAAATCAGGTGTCCAGGATTTCATCATCATCTTTGAATGAGCTGGAAGTCACAAAAAAGAGGATTTGGAGATGGTGTCTCTATCCTTTCATCTCCATAGCCATCCCAAGAACATGTCTTGCGAACCCTCTTTTGTTCATATGCCAGGCTCACAGCCCTTGGATATGAAGCACTGTGTAGGAGAGGATCACATTTATTGACTTTGCTTCCCTCCACATTTCTGAGTAAGTTTCTACCTCACTTATGGGCTTATATACAGGTCTGTAACTTACCACGTACAAACACTTATAGAAATAGTACCAAATTGCTGAAAATTCTAAAGGCAGAAAACCTTTTGTGAGGATTCAGCAGGAAAACTTAAAAGAAAGATTTTGTCATACTAAACATCAATTATGTCATGATGATTTATCATTTTTATCACAGGCTTTTCAAATATTTATTTTAAAAAGGATAAGAAAGTGAACATGTTGGATAGCAGGTTTTGAATAGTCTTCACTGTCTGACAGTTTCTGAACAGACAAGGATGAGAATCCTCTAAAAGAAGCAGACAGACTGGCATGGGTTTAAACACAGCACAACACTATTATGACATATGAAAGCTCAGAAAAAGCCCTTCTGTGGCTGGAGGTGAGTCTCAGTGGTGAGTACTTTTCTAGTATTAGTAATGTCCTTGCTTCCATCCTTAGTATTGAAAAGAAGAAAAAAGAACAGAAAAAAAAGAGAGGAAATCCTTCTCCATTCTGTCTCCATCACTGATTCTAAGACTTCCATCCCATGCAGAAAGGACTTCTCTGATGCATGGGTCACATAAGAGGCTATCATTCATTTGATCTGGGGTTGTGTTTATACATCAGATTTTTTTTTTTAAAACTACTTTCTGTCTCTATGGATTCCCCTACCCTGGACATTTCATAAATGAAACCATCCATGTGTCACATTCATTTAGGTTGTATTATGACAACAGTTGTTCATGACTCTGAGACTATAGTATGGACACCTAGGTGATTTCCATCTTTAGACCACTGTAAATGGTATTGATCTGAATATTTACACACAAGATTTTGTTTAAACACTGGTTTAAATCTTTTCTGGAGTGTACCTGCTGGTCAGACAGCAGCCTGGCAGAAAATTTATTTAAGAAGTGACAAGCTGTTTCCCACTTATCAGGAATGGCGAAATCCCCTTAGGTCAATCTACTGTCTGGCCAGGACTCAGCCTCAGGTTAGTTAATTAAGATCAACCATCAATTTTTATATAACATAAGTAAGAACAGCAAGAAAACAAAAAATCTAGTAGGCAAAATCCAGACACTAAGGTTGACTGCTATGTTAAATTAACTATGAAAGGAGAGAAAACTATGTATGTGAAGCCTATAGATTTCTTTTAAAGACATTTAAAAAATATTATCATCTAGATCTTTATTTTTTAAAAATGTTTCAACTACTTTTATTTAAGCATCAACGAGATAGCTCTGCTGGAAATGTGTTCTGCGAGACTGTAACATCATCTTGATCACCATGTGTATTTGAACTAAAGTAGACCCCACAAAGTTGTCTTCTTGTCTCCACATATCTATATGGCCCCAAAACACAGTCACATTATACAAGCATAATTTTTAAATTAAATCTTACTGCTATTACATTATTTGGCATCTGTGGATAATTCACTTAGAAGGCAATACTTTTAAGATATTATAAATATCTTAAAATAAATAAATAAACCGATGAACACAAAAATATGCAAGGAACTACAAATAATATATACATATCCAGAGTACATCAAGTTATACTGTGAATACATAGTTGATTGATAATTATTCTACCTCATTACATCTCTTCCATGCAGATAAAAAATGTTTCTTTGAATATAAGCATAAAATAGTTAATATTTCTTATATTCTCTTCTATTAAGCAGTTTAACATTAACATTGGTAATATGTGTTAGCAAAACAGCAAATATTGGGAGTATATTATCTACCCTTAGAATTGTACTCAGGAATCTGACAAATGAGTATTATGAGTCCAAATGTATCCTTTACTATTTACTAACATGTAAGCCAAGCTGGATAACACAAAAGGGAATTTTAGAAGAAAATATGAAAAATAAAAGCAGGACCAAAACCCCACCACCCTTTAACAGACACCTTTAATTGAAAATAATGATCACACACTGCCTAAAATTTAAATCCTACTCAATATATTGCAGCAGAAAAATACTTTTCACTAAGTGAAAGCACTGTAGAAGATGAACAAAAGCAACAAAGAGAACATAAGAGTCACAAAATAGTCTTTACTAAATAAATTTGTCACACATATAGCACACTACAATATCTACCCTAAATGTTGCAAAGTAGAAGCTATAAAATGATCTTTATATCAGTCTTGAGTAAACTTGGTTAAATTTACTTACTTCAAGACTGTGATATAAGAGAGATAAAAAAGTCTTTTTTTTTTCCCCTTGAAACTGAGGACAACTGTGATGTCTAAAGTCTTCACCAAATCATTTACATTAATATGGTTTTGCTCATGTATGGAGTTACTATTTCCTGATATAAAGATGACATAAAAAGGCTTGAGGTTATCTAAAATACTGGAGACAAGGCTGACCCCTTAATACTAGTTCATTCCCAAGACTGAGGTCAGTTTTTTGACGACTTCCAGTACTTCCTGCCAAAAAAAGTTCCAAGGATCTAACCATTTTGGAAACTAGAATTAACATGCACACACACACATGCACACGCACACACACACAAAGACATCCTGCCATCACATAATTAAAACTTAAACAATCTTTAATTTTTACCCATTATTGCTGTTCTCTTGTAATTTCTCTAACACAGATTTTTAAGCTTACAGAATTTTTCTCCATCATAAAATGGTTTATGTAATAAAAAGCAAGCATATATGCTTTAACTTAGATAAATCAATCATTCACACAGTCTGTGATATCATTTGGGAAGATTTAGAATATGCTGCCCTGATGCAAGTAATGTCGCTGGGGGTTGGTCTGTGAGTTTACATCTGCCCACCATTTCCAATGTACGCTTTATCCTGCAGGTTAAAGATGTAAAATCTTAGCATCCTACTTTGTCATATCTGACACTTGTTTCCTAGTCACTTTCATGGTGGTTCTGTGTCGCTCTGGAACCAAGAGTCAAATTAAACCTTTTTCTAAGTTCACATTGACATGATGTTATATCACAGAAACAGAAAAAGCACTAATACACACACCTATGAAGTTTTAAATCTGGATTCTTTATTTTATGTAATTAAAGGGAAGTATAAAATCTAAAAAGTTTACCATGTCATTTTTATTCATAGGCCTTTTGTCCATGTAAATTTGCAGGTTTACACCAAATACAGAGGAACATTATAAAGCTTAAACAGACAGTTGACAGTTGTGAGATTTTTTTCTCCAGAATAATTACTTTGGCTAGATATGTGTTGGCTAAAGAGTTCACCAAATTTTTTATAATCAGATTGTATTTGGTGTGAGTTTTTTAAAAAAGAATTTTCAAATGTTATATTTATAGGTTTCAACATACCAATTGCACACTAAAAGTATTACTCTTAAAGGTTCCTCTCCAGTATATGTCCTATGTATCTTAAAGTTTTGAAAAGGCTTCACCACGGTGATGATATTCATTGGGATTCACTCCAGTATGTCTTCATTTATGCCCTGGAAGATGCCTGTGACATGCAAAGTCTTTACAACATTGAATATATTCATAAATTTTTGTTTCCAGTACGTGTCCTTTCATACAGTTTAAGAGAAATGTAATGATTAAAGACTTTAACACACTAGTTACATTCACAGAGTTTCTCTCTAAGTATGTGTTATCTTATTTTTTGAAGATGACCGTGTTGTACAAAGCCTTAATTAAATTGCTTACATTCATAAGGTTTCTTTCCTGTGTTTTTTTTATACCTTTTTAAAAAAGTTTTATTTATTATGTATACAGTGTTTTGCTTGCAGGCCAGAAGAGGGTGCTAGATCTCATTGCAGATGGTTGTGAGCCACCATGTGGTTGCTGGGAATTGAACTCAGGACCTTTGGAAGATCAGCCAGTGCTGTTAACTGCTGAGCCATCTCTCCAGCCCTGTGTTTTTTATACCTTTAAATATGACTGTGATATGCAAAGCCTTTACCACACTGATTACATTAACAGTGTCTCTCTCTAGCATGTCTCCTTTTATGTAATTGAACAGAACTGTATTGTGCACAGGTTTTTTTACCACATTGAATATATTCACAGGTTTTCTCTCCAGAATGTGGTCTTTTAAGTAACTGAAGAGAATTGTGCTGTGTAAAGGCTTTACCATACTGATTACATTAATAGTGTTTCTCTCCAGTATGTCTCCTTTTATGTAATTTAAGTGAACTCTGATGAGCAAAGGCTTTACCACACTGATTGCATTCATAGGGTTTCTCTCCAGTATGTGTTCTTTTATGTAACCGAAGAGCACTGTGATGAGCAAATGCTTTACCACACTGATTACATTCATAGGGTTTCTCTCCAGTATGTCTCCTATTATGTGATTGAAGATGACTATCTCGTGCAAAAGCTTTACCACATTGATGACATTTATAGGGTTTTTCTCCAGTATGTGTCCTTTCATGCCTTTGAAGATGACTGCCACATGCAAATGCTTTATGACATTGCTTACATTCATAGGGTTTCTCTCCAGTATGTGTTCTTCTATGTAATTTAAGGGAATTGTGTTGTGCAAAGGCTTTACCACATTGATTACATTCATAAGGTTTCTCTCCAGTATGTGTTCTTTTATGTAATTGAAGAGAAGTGTGTCGTGAAAAGGCTTTACCACACTGATTACATTCATAGGGTTTCTCCCCAGTATGTGTTCTTTTATGTAATTGAAGAGAATTGTGTTGTGCAAAGGCTTTACCGCATTGGTTACATTCATATGGTTTCTCTCCAGTATGTGTTCTTTTATGCCTTTGAAGATCATAGTGATAAGCAAAGGTCTTAGCACACTGATTGCATTCATAGGGTTTCTCTCCAGTATGTGTTCTTTTGTGCCTTTGAAGATGACTCTGACGGCCAAAGGCTTTACCACATTGCTTACATTCATAGGGAACCTCTCCAGTATGAATTTGTTCATGCTTCTGAAGACAATGATGATATGCAAAGGCTTTAACACATTGAGTCCATTCATAATGTTGGTTTTCTGTATGACTTCTTTCATGTTTTTGAGAACACTGACAATGTTCTTCAATATTATGATCTTCCCAATTGTACCCTATAGCAGTGAGGTTCAAACAAGTCTCTAGCATCACATCTATGTACAGATGCTTTTGTGAAGAATCCAGCAATACCCACTCCTCCTGAGTGAAGTTGACATGCACATCATTATAGGTCACTGCATCCATGTTGTGGTTTCCAAGCTCAGCCATGCTCTCTGCTCAGCTCCTTGCAACAGCACTCACAGCACACCACACAAACTTCTGGACCTTTATTTTAATCCTAATTCAAATACACGATAGGAAAAATTATATTTGCAGTACAATGAAAACTGTAAACATTTGCATATTATAACATTTGTTAACATGGTGATACTCTTGAGGTTATACTTTAGAAGAATATCATTTCCAGATATATACTAAAAAACATTTTCAGCTGAATGATAAGACCTTCCTCAAAATGACACAAGAAGATGTTGGCAGAAACACAGGTTTTTTAAAAAAAGTTGTGGTCCTGTTCATGTAACTGTCAAAGGTGCTGAATGGGTAACATGGCTTATTAAATTATTGTCGAGTATATACTCAAATTTTTCAGTAACAAAAAATTATAAAAAACCCAAACTCTCAGCTATTGGAAAGTAATAAACAGGAAACCCTCACCTCCTTTACTGTGTTACCAGGACACTTCAGAGTATAGATTCCCGCAGGTAAGATTTTTATGGCAATCAATCAAATTAGTTCCCTAGGTGGGGCTCACTCTGCATGCCTCAGGCCTTGTTTCTTTCAAAGACAAGACTTTTCTTTTAGATTTTCTTGCTGATTCCACTTAAAAGCATTTTTTTCTCTTAGAATTTGAAATAAACCTGATACCACGTTTCGGGTGTGTCTGTATGTGGTAAGATATGTGCATAACTATATAGTTCTAGGGCACTAGGAGCTCCAAACAGCAGTGTGGTCAATGTGGCATGTCCCCATAGGCTCACTCGTTTAACTCCTTGGTCCCTAGCTAGTGGCTCTTTTGGGAAGGTTACAGAGCCCTTAGGAAGTGGATCCTCACTGGCTGAAGTATGTTCCTGGAGGCAAGGCAGACCTCTAGGCTTTACAGCTTAGTTGTATTTCTTGTGCTCTCTCTGCTTTTTGGGCACAGATGCAATGTGGCCAGTGTTGTATTTTAATAGTGGTAGGAGAGAGATCTTGGTGTGTTAGAGCCAAGGTGCCCGTGGCAGGTAAGAGACAGAGACACCATGCAGACAGTACTCATGTAGAGAGTTTTACTGGGGGAAAGAGAGAGAAAAGCTGAGGAGAGAAAAGGAAAAAAAAAGAGGAGATAGGAAAGGGGGAAAAAGGAGGTGCAGTCCAGACCTTATGAGAATAGAGAAGAAGAGGGAGAGAAATGGGGAGGGGTGCTTGCCTTTAGTAAGGGGATTTAGCACCTGTGCATAGACTGCATGTGCACCGATTATGTAACCCTGGGCTGTCTAGGTACTTGCCTGAGTACTGGCAACACATGCAACCCTAGGCTGACAAGTACAGATGCCTGAATGCTAATAGCCTGTGCACCTCCTGTTTTCCTTGCCATGATGGACTGGATCTCCTAGGAACTGCAAGCCACAGTTAAACTCTTTTTCTCTTAAATTGACTATGTCATGGCATATTTTATTACAGCAACAAGAAAAAAAGGACAATTTTTAGTGCTATGCATTTTAGAACATCTCACCTTCACTAACTGAAATTGCACCCCTTTAACACTAAGCTCACACTATTCTCCTAAGTTCCTGTGGCCACCATCCTACTTTTGGTTTCTTAGTTGACTACTCTAGAAACTCAAGTTTAAGTGGACTCATATAGCATGTGTTCTTTGTGACTGGTGTATGTCACTTGGCATACTATTTTCTGGTTCACTCATCATGTAGCTTTTATCAGAAACTCTTTCCCTTGGAAGGCACACATTTCATTGTGTTGCCAGACCACTGTTCTCCACCTGCTGATGGACTATTGAGAATAATGTTGCCTGAACACTTGTTCAGTTATCTGATACACATACACACACATATATGCATATAAATAAATAAATAAATAAATAAAGATATGGGATTATATGGTAATTCTATTACATATTCTTAGATTTAATTTATTCAAAGTTCACTGCTGCCTTCTAGAATGAAGATGGACTGGAGAGGAGGAGAATATTATACAATATCAGAGAGAACAGTGTGGGATTTGAAGAAAAGCTGATGATAATGCTTGGTCAATTGCTAAGTATATCATATAACCCTAAAGCCCCAGAGTGAGCTTATACAGAGTGAGATAATACAGGTCTTGTAGAAGTTAGATAGTGTTTAATGTCAGTGGCTGGGAAGTGGCTTTCAGTGGGTGGCTCCACTGAACAGATTCCTTTCTCTGCAACAACCCTTGGTGTTGGCTAAGGGGTAACTGCCAGAGCCTCTCCCAATGGACATACATGGCTCTGAGGTCCTGTCCTGTATAGAGACTGGGCCAACTGTCCATTTCTCATTCTAAAGAGCTCTTCACAAAAAGTCCTTTTCTAACCACTTAAAGTACAATGGTTTTGGATAAATTCACATTTGTGTATATATATTAACCATGATTACTTTTACAACATTTTCATTACCTTCGGCAGACTCATCATATTTGTTACCTGGTATCTTACTGCAGTTTTAATGAATATGCTTCCTTAAATAAATGGAATATTTTAATCCTCAAATTTTTCATTGAATGGTGGCAAAAGGCTGGAGACTTAATCTAAATATGAGCAGTGTACAAGGCCTCGGGCATGACAAGATGTCACTGGGTAAAGTTCTTGTGATGACGCATTTACTTCCTGACTGATGACATGATCCTGGTGGCATAGTGTTTTGTCAGAGCCTGGGCCATGTTGTTTATTTCCAGAACCATGAGCCAAAGTATACATTTTTCATCACTTATATAAAGTATCTTGACTCAAGAATTCAGTTGTATTATTGAAAAGCTGACTAATACATGACTCCTCAGACTTCCCAAATGTTCTCAGCCCCCGTCAATGACTAATCTTTCTGATTCCTATCTATTTTGTTCATAAAAACAAAACTGTAAGTATATAGTCCTTTATGGATTTTTCATACAGGATCATCTTTTCAAAGATCATCTTCATAAATCTTTTAAATCACCAAATACTATTTTATTGTGTGAAAAATGATATTAAATTATTTTAATAATTTAATATTCAGTTATCTGAAAGAATTATTCTAAAATATATAATTTTAAAATTGCCACAAAACCTTATACAGCATATGGTAATGGTTGTATATTATATAAGGAACCCTACTGTGTACTTCACTCAACTTCAGAGAAAATACCAATGTGCGACAGAAAGCAACCTGTGTTAGAAAGGACAATGGGCTTTAAGATGAAGATGTAGTAAGGTAAACAAACACAAGTTAACAAAAGTTCAGAGTTGAGAAAGATTTTGGGACATTACATAGGAGCAAGTGCTGGAGATGTCAGAGAAATGCTGAAATCTAGAAGCACCATTTCTTTGGACTTATACATTCTGCTCTGTTCTCTGCAAATCATGCTAGCACTCAAAACTGGTAAGGTCATACAAGCAGTCAAATGAAGGTTCTCAAGAGGACAATATCAATGGTGAGTGTTTACTACATTCCAGACACTTAATTTAGGCACTTGGATTACAGAAATTAATGTCTTTTTAACATTTAACAATAAGAAATAGCTATTAATTTCTATGTTAAATGAATATCCAGTTTTTCTTTTGTATTAGTTATTTTTCTGCTACTTTGATAAAATACCATACCCACAGTAACTCATAGTTTATTTTGGCTTATAGTTCCAGAGGGGGAGTCCACAATGGTAAGGACTGCATGACAGCAGTTTGCTAGAACAAGAATCTAGTTGATTACATTTTAACTGTACACAACAAACAGGAAGAGAGGAAGTATGTGTGTGTGTGTGTGTCGGGGGGGGGGCGGGGAGGCAGTGACTATAAACACTCAATGCTACCCACTGGTAGTAACATATTGCCTCCAGCCATGCTGCACCATTTAAAAGTTACATAACACTCCAAACAGCACCACCAACATATCTAAAGACATGGATCTTTTCTACAGACTGTTCCGCTCACATTTCTACCAGCAATGCATGAAGTGTCCTTTCTTTGTACTTTCATGAGCACGATAATAACTATTCTGGGGATGAGATGGTAACTCACTGTGGTTTCCATTTGCTTTTTTTCCTGATAACTTTTCATGCTGAGAATTTTTCACATACTTGTTGGCGATTTGTATTCACATGACACAATACCAATAATCAAAAAAAAAAAAAGGATAATATTCTCTGACTCATAGCAACATGGGTAGGACTGGAGGACATGCTACCTAAAGCCACCTAGTCACAGACAGAACAAAACAATTCCATTCTGATGTTGAAGCTAAGAGTTGATCTTGTGAGAGTACAGTAGAATATAGTAGATATCAGAAGCCAAGAATGGTGGGAATATGTGGAGAGGTGTTGGATAGCGAGCATGAATAGACAGACACGTTGACAGGAAGAATGAGTTCTATGGTTTTATCACACAGTACAGTCACCATAGTTTATAACAATGTATATAAAAATATGCAGGAGTCTGCCTATTTTTAACATAAAGCTTATTTAGATTAGTGTAGACTGCAACATATGTAAAAGTATCACACTATACCCTGGAAACTCTCACAACTATTTGTTAATTAACAAGTACTTAGAAAGAACCACACCCAAAACTTCTCTGTTGGAGGGATAGAAAGACACAGTTGTAAATAGCCAGCTCTAAATGATGACAGAAGGTGACAAGCAGAACTGGCCAGATAGGCCAGCCAGCCCAGTGCATATGACCTTCCCAGGCATCATATTGCACTTTCACCTTATTTAACAAAGAAACAGAGTCAAAGTTCAAGCCCTCAATTCACCAGAAGCACGGCAAATGGAGTGTTTCTAAAATGCTGACCAAAGCAAGGCAGACTGCAAAATTAGTTAACTTAATATCAGGTCCTACCTATGACACAGATTACCCTGCATTTACAAAAACATACACTGGGGCAGGAGACTGAAGAGGATTAGATAAAAGCATGCCTTTGGCTGGTTTTATATGTTGGCATTGACTGACATTTTAATGATAATCACAGCTAACATTACACATGACTTTCTTTTTCAAAGACTGAAGTGACACTTGGTACAATTTGTAACATATTATCTAGAGGACAAGAAATTTGCACATATATCACAAATATTCCCAAGACACACAGGTGTCAGCATTGAGAACAATATTATATATAGGCTATATATAATTATAGTCTATACAGGCTTAGACAAATGAGGATGTGAGCTTTGGGCTTTACAGATAAAGTTTCCATGTTTTACAGATACTTACCTTTGTGGCTGGTGACTCCACACCCAAAGCCTCAAACTGAGCTCAGAAGAGCCATCTAGCTTCACTGACTTGCTCTTGTGTACATGAAAGCCAGCCTCTCCTAGCTGGTTGCTCCTGGGAATCTATAGTTGATTCATTTAAAGACTGGTAATGTGTAACATGTAATTCATGAAGATCCAGGGGTCAGATTCTGTGTCATGTGTGCTTTAGCATAAGTAAGAATGAAAGAGTGATGAAATGAACTGTAGACACAGACCCTTTCTTTTTTGTTTACACCATATTCTGGTAGGAAAGCTTTCCTTCTGCTACCTTCCACTTCCTAGATAATTAGCCCCCTAGATTAAAAGCTGCACAGTATGCTTTAAAAATAGCCAGTTTTATATTCGACTTGCTGCTCTCCACAGAAATTATACCAAGGATCTCCATGTGTGATCATGGCTACCTCTGTTTACAGTATATTGGACTTTTATGCTTTCAATCTACAGTTTTTATGTTTGAAAACTTACATTTAATAAAATTAAAGGCATTTAATACATGTGAGCAGAGACACTGTCAGGGACACTGGGCTGGCCCCTGGGGATGTAGAGGAAGGGAGACGTAGAGGACTGACGGGGCCCAGGTCCTCAGGGTTACCAATCTTCTGTTAAGAAGAGATCACATGAATAGTAAAGTGCAGAGCTGGGAGGAGTCAAGTTTTTGCTTTCTGTGCCACTTAACTTTCCCCTTGACTTTGGGCAGATCATTTTCTTCATCGGCAAAATGTTAGGTGTGATGGTTTCAAATGCCCCAGCTGACCACAAAAGCCACTCTATGCATCTAAAGTCCCACAGGAAAAACCAAAACCGTGTCTCAAGTAGCTTAGGCAAGAGCCTCTGATTATAGGGCTTCTTCTTTTACAGGCTCTTTACACCTACAGTATCGAACTGCAGAAAGGAACCTCATTCCGTGAAAATGAATGTTGACTAACATGGGACACGAGAGGCCCCTAAATTCTACAGAGTAGAAAAATTCAGAACAGGTAAGAGCGGCCATGATCTCAATGCACACAGGAGAAATTTAGAAATCATAAAGGCATTTGTAGGAAGGGGTATCTTAGAATTTTAGTGAAGCTTTTCCAAACTTTCCAACATTCTGACAGAAATTATACACAGCACTACCACTGGGGTATATGTATAAGTATATGGATAGGATAATTACCCAAGCTTAGTCTTTTCTTTCTCTTCCTTTCACACTGGAGATGCACATGGCCTTGTACATGTCCAGGCACGTGATCCACAACAAACTGAGTTCCACTTCCCTACTCTCTTTTCCAATGGAACATGTGTGGAGTTCAAGACACGATTTGTCAAAGTTGGCTGTCCTCCTCCACCATGTGAGCTCCAGGCATCAAACGAGGATTTTCAGGGTTGGTGGTGCGTGCTTTTAGCAGTTTCTCACTTGGCCCCAGTCTTTTTCTTTCTAGAATGAAGCAAACAAGGCTAAGAGAGCCTAGGACCTGTCTGATCAGACTTTAAATTGGAGAGGGACTGAAACTAAAGCTGCCCCATTGCTCCAACTCATCTCCCCCTGAGGGTCTGCAGCATGTTCTCTTTGGTCATCCAAGCATGCAAGGAGCCTATAGTAATGTACAAACAAGTCTGAACAGACTTGAGCGCTCCTCTTACACTAACAGTGTCATTTGAATCTTTACAGATACTCTTTCACTGAGCCTAGAATGTAACTCTGACACATTCCCTCTGACAGTAGGAGTGATACTGCATGACAATGTGACTTCCGCCTGTCTCCTTAGAATTCCAGACCTGTGAGGAATCCTAGGCTACATGGAGAATCCATACTTATGTGTTTTGGCTGAAAGCCCTGGCCTGGCCCTCAGCTGCCAGCCAGATAAGGAATAAGAGGACTTTATTACCCAGCTTTCAGGTCTCATAGCAGACTCTGGTCACCTCTGCCATGTTTCAATTTCTAACCTAGAGAACTAGAGTGTGGTAATAAATGAAGGTTGTTATTTCAACCCACCTAGTTCAAACAGGTAGTTTATTATGCAACAATAATGGGTTAATAGTCAACATTAAACTTATTTTTACTTCTACCATTGTTCCAATCCACACATTCTTCCACTGTTAATGGAAAGAGTGAAAAGCCATTTATTTAGAAAATTTCCCCTTTGTATTAAACATCCTTTGTATCAAAAGATAATGTTACATCTTTTTGGGACTACAGTCACCAAGATTTTATAAGTGCACTACAAATGATAGCCCAGTTACTGTCTGTTTTACAAAAACTTTGTTTACCAGAGTCATTAGGCATCTTGCATCGTCATACACAAACCACTCACACCTCATAGGCTGCCTGGCAAGCCTATCTTCTACTGTGTGTCAGCATTCCTTTGCTCCTGTGTTCTACTATGGCTCACAACGATCTGCATTTTCGATATTTCCTGCTTACTACTTCATAAACCCTCAGGGAGATGAGTTGCCACATGCATTGTTTCGGAGCAGAGAAGACCAGCATATTGGCACTTCTCATTCAGAATGGCATCAGGGTGATTGTGATTCACATCAGAATCCTCAAGGGGCATCTGTTAGTGCACTACGGCCTTCATTGGCCACAATGAAGAGGCTAAGAACTCCACTGCAAGCAGACCTTGGGTGGCTAGTTCTAGGTAAGTTTTACTGGTGATGCTCAGGATTCTGATTTCACTGACATAGTATGTTGGCGATAGTAGTTCAAAGTTACTGAGAGGTTCTACATTACAACAGGGCCTGTTTGTAAGGTCAAACTAAGTAGAATATTTGACTTTGAGATAAAGAATGGCATGGGGTCTTAATCTAGAGGGCTCACAAATAGCACACAGCTACAATAAAGCCAAGAGGGAGAAAGTGCCTTTGTCATCATTCTGTTTTTTCAGACTTTTAGAGTGCTAAGATGTCTCTTAGTAACCCTTAAACACAAGGCAATTAAGTTCTGGGGGGGGGGTTTATAAATTTTTGCCTCAGAAAAACTTGAATATCAAAAAACTGTGGCTAGGGGTTGTAGTAGAGGGGCACACCCAAAATATGAACTGAGAAGAATTTACCAGCATAGAACAACTTACTTTTGGCCAGCAGATGGCAGTAGAGGATCTTGGAAGTGATTCTAGCAGCCAGTTCTGAAATGCTGGCAGGTAGCTCTTAACAGCTATTGTATAAGTGATTTATGTATTTGGATTCTACTCAATGTTATATATGCATTACTGAATAAAACATTCACAGTGTATTTTCTAGCAGCAGCTGAGCTCCGATTTCAAGGTTCTGAGGCCTAATTCCCAAGGCTCAAAGGAACCCCTGACAGCAAATTGCTTTTCTCCATACTCCAGAAAAAGAAATGCTTAGACTGGAGAGAGAGATCTGATGTGACCGTATCATCAGAGTGGTCTTTCAGAGTATGTGTGAGGAAAAGTAAACGTCTGTCAGGCAGTTCCTTGAGGATAAATCATCTCGGGCCTCCTTATACTGGCAGTTCCCTATTCCCTCTAACTGAGCCTTCTCAGCACACCTTGCCACCTGGCCTTGTGAAAGGGAATGCCTGACTCAGTCTGCACAAGAAAGAGAGTGGCTTATTTATGAGACACATGCCAAATAAACGTCTTCATATTTTTCTCCTCCTTTTCCAGAGATTCTCAGCTGCCCATAGTCATGGGAGCTGGAAAATCTCTTCACTGTTCCAAACAGTACCAGTTAGAACTTTCTAAATGCAGGAACAGGTGTCCATCTGGGTGCTAGAGTGTGGCACTCACTGAGTCTCAAGGCCTTTTGGATTGGCCTCCACCAGATGACTTCCTAGTCTGGTGCCTGGTGTGATATGAAGTGTGACTGATGGTCACAGGTGCTGGAGCAGGCTATGAGGCCAATGCTGTGCCTTAGATGGATGTATAGGCCCACAAAGAAGCAAAAATAGCTTATGTAGAGTAATGAGAGACAGAAAGATAGGCTCTCTTCTGTCAGGGAGACAGCATCTAGAAATCAGGGGAAAGCCTGGTGCATTCCTGTGGGAAACACCAACTTGCTATTTCAAACATGTGGCCAACTGACAGGCAAGGGTCTTGCCAGTTTTAATGCATCATGGTATGTGGCTTGTATACAGTTCTATACAGGTGGTCTGTTGGCCTCATTTTGTAGGAGACAAAACTGAGTCTAGGAGATGCCTTAATTTTATATGGCTGATACCCAGAAATCAGGACTGAAATGGGCTGAACTAAGAACCTGAATCTTCCTGATTCCTGCAATGCTCTTTATCATCACGACAGGGAGGGTGATAGCTGTGGTATTTCTCAGTGACAGCTAACGTTTTCTTGTCCACAGAGGCTTTTTTTTTTTCCCCTTCACATATACGGGAAGTAATTGCTGGGGGAAGAAATCACAGGAGAGATGACGGTGAAGAAGCAGAAAATTCATTTCATGCCTTTATTCCTCATGCATATTGATAGGCAATGCTACAGAACACCAAACACCCACCAATATGTCTTTAATAAATATTTACCTCCTGTGGTCTCACTTATCCCCATGGCTTCATTACCAGTGCTCTCACAGTATTGACTGCTAGATCTATACTGCTTGGCCAAAGCAATTTCTTGAGCCCCTGACCCCGCATAATCAACACGTACATTATCACTATCATCCACACACCCTTACGTTTGCTACCGTTCCCTTCTGCCAACACTCACAGGAGCTCTTGCACTGAGTCTTTTACCTGGAAATTATGCTTCCAGTATTATCTCTGTACAATTACATTTTGTCGTTACTGTAATATCTCTAACACATACGTTTTGGAATACCACTTTATTACCTAAAATATTTTAACTTCCTCTCATTACATATGGTACTTCCAACACTATATTCTGACCTGCCTGCCTGGGCTATAAAATAGGGTGTCTCATCTACCTCCATATCACTGCTTGTTAGTTTAATGGCACAATAGTAGCAGCCTCACTTTCTTCAGTCCTAGTCAACAAATGCCAGTGACACTGCTGAGCTGCCTCTAACAAGCTCTGTCTTAAGATTAGACTTTACTGGGAATGAAGGCCTGTGCCAGGTACAGAGTTCATAATGCAAAAATCTTGAAGGAGATACCATGCCCTTTATTTTTATCAGTGAGAAAACTGAAATGTAGAGGTCTTGCCCAGGGTGACAGAACTATTAAAGGGAGACCCAGGATCCAAATTCAAGTGTATGCTTCATTAATGTCACCAGGCAATACCTGCTGTATATGCCGCATGCAGGTTCCCAGACCCCTAGTGATGGACCCACTTTGGCAGATGATGCTGTTGACGACCCATTCCAGGTTGTCCTGTTTCCTTTTCCCCCCTAAAATGCGTTCAGCTTCCCTTGTGCTCCAGGGAAGTCCAGTCTCTGTGTAGCCCTGTGTCATCAGTCTTGACTGACATGGTCAGAATGGTTGTCTAGGAAATGGCTTGTGTACAATCCTACAATACAACTGCTAACAAAACTAGTATAGAGGGCAGTTGGGACCTCTAGAAAAGCTTTATCTTCCTTTAGACGACACAACCATACTTCAAATAATTACATACAGTATGTATGTATCAAGATGTCACACTGTATCCCATAAATAAGAATGATTACTATGTGTGATAGTGAAGATGTTTCTTCAGAGCACTGCAGTGGTGGCCAACACAATGAAATAAGCAGAACTGTATAGCTGATAGTAGGATCTACAGCAGTCATAGGGCTATTAACATTCCCTTGTGGAAGAAGTGGATATGCAAGGAGACCTCGCATGAGTATGGCTGAACTCTGAGAAGTTGCTGCCAGAGAATACAGGGGATGTAAGGTTGACTGGGGACTTCTTCGTGGTGTAGCTGCTTATGTAAATAACTCTAATAAATCCACTGGTTCACTAAGTTGAACTTGGACAGAATCCTACCTTGGTGTGTTAGGACTCTCCCTTATTAATTGTGAATATGTATCTCCAGGAAAACAGACAGCATGTGTCAATTAAAAAATAATAAAAAAATATAAAAAGAAGACACAAGACTCAGATTTTTTTGTTTTGACTGATGGATATTGCCAAATTAAAAGCTACCAGGTCTCCAATATTAATTATCCCAAGATTTGATCTCATAAAACTGTAACATTCTTATATCAAAAATTTGATGGAGACGAGGGAGAAGGCAGATCACAGTCATTTTGGACCAATTTGGAGAAAAGCACCAGAGTCAGTGCAAAATCAGTTCTTGCTATCATTTGTCCACTGTGGAATCATGTTGTGACTTGCTCTGAGTTCTGTTCTGCTCTAAGTTATTCTATATTGTGGGAAATAGTGGCTTTTAGGCTGTGCCTCACCCCGTCGGACTCCACTTCACAAAGGAGCAGTTGGTTCCATTTTGAATGCAAATGCTGAGACAGAATGACTCTGCACCTTGTCTGTGCACAGTCACCACGTACAGTGTGAACCACAAGGAAGTGACTGATGAGAAACTTCTTTGTGTGAGTAGAAGCTACCTATGAATGATCTGAAGTAGACTGAAAGCAGGAAGGTGCTGGTGCTCTTAAAATCCTATCAGCAAAGACCCAGAGACCAGATTAGGGCACCTCCCTCACTATGACAGCACAGAAAGGGGGGTTACCTAATAATTTGACAGCAAGATCCCCCAAGAAACCTGTTTTCTGATCATCTGGTACCTGTGTCAAGGCACTGAAAGTAAAGAACTTCTCTCTGTCCCTTGGGCTTCAGCTCACTAAATTCCCAGTGCTTGGTGTGGTCCAGTTAGCTCTAGACAGTCTATGTATGGTCCTGTGTCTTGCCTCAATGGTCCTGACTTCAGGCTCTGGGCACCTCAACAACTCTTAAATAGATTCCATCTTTAACCCTTTCTGAAATGTGGTGTGAAGGATTAACAACAGTAATTAATATAGGAATAAAAACCCAAGATTGCTAAAGGTCACAGTATTAAGGGGAAATTAAATAACTTGGTAAACACTGCAGGCATCAAAACAAATGTAGCTTGTGAACTTACTGCTAGTCAATGGATTCTGACCTTGTGAACAAAAACATAAACATGGCTATCTATATTTCTGACAGTGAGTGCATAACATCCTCTCAGAGGACTTTCTCTAGTCAGAACATACAATCCAAAGGCCGGATGCAAAGTCATGGCCACTGGATACCTAAATGGATTTGTGATTTTCTGCTTTAGTGATATTCTTAAATGGATGGTAGGATTTAAGTTCTGTTGAGATTTTTGTTTGGGTAAGGAAAAAAAAAATCCTGTTTATCAGAAATTTAAATAAAGATTTACATTCCATCTGAACTCCTTCCCCACCCCCCCCAGAAAAACAAGGCCATGCTGGAATGTTCTTCTCTTTAACCAGGTTAATTAATCTGGAAAGCAAATGTATAGTCATGTTCTGGCTGTTCTCATCATTGTAGCAGTTACCTGTTGTAAGAGTACTTTCTTATCTTGACTACCAGCCCACAAATAATGGCACAGAGACTTAATAATTATGAAAGTTGGTCCTTAGCTTGTCTCACTAGCTCTTATAACTTACATTAACCCATTCATATCAATCTACATTCTGCCATTGGTGTTACTTCTCTTCCATCCTCACCTCGTTTGTTCTCCTGCTTCCTCTCCATGTCTCCAAAAAGTTTTGGGATTTGCTTCACCAACCTTTGTATCTATTTCTCTGTTTTGTGAATGGGTTTCTTTAAATCTTTTAAGAAGGCAGAACACGTAATGCCTTACACATACATTCTGATACGCAGCCAGAGTTGGGGAACACTGTTGTTTAATACTCAACAAATCTAAGAAATTAATGTCCTTAGAGCTACTCATGAACACTTGAATGAAAGAATCATGTACCCAGTAAGTGCTGAAACAACAACAGATTTTAACAATTACAAAAGGAAGGAGAAAGCTTGTCCCTTAGAAGCACAGCATCCCAGACATATATGCTAAATTTCAGCAATAAAGCCGAGAACATCCTCTGTAGAATGCACTGATTCAAAATTACTGGCTAAATCTAGTAAAGAGAATTACCAGCTTGAAAGTTATCATAAATGCTGGAGCAATTTTTTTTTTTGGCCTAAGCCTAGGATAAGCCATAAGGTGTGTGTGAGACCAACCCTGCAAAATAGACATTCTAGATTTTATAGTCACTAATTTTAATCAATATCACCCTGGAAATTTTAAATGATTTTCTACTAAATTTCTCCACCCCCATCAAGTAATTATCAGAAATATTGATTCCATTCCACATATCCAATCTTACAACTTCATAAAATGTTAGCTTATTAAGTTAACATAAAAATGCAATTTAGTGGAATCAAACAGCAGAGGGAATTTCACATAAACATTGAAAATTGGGTCTATATGTGACTCATGTCTTCATATATTACCTACATCTCTTCACTAGTCTCATGGCTGTAGGTGGGTAACAGAGGTCATTGTCAAGAAGAGAAATATACTTAACAAAGAATAGCTTGTATAAACTTAAGACCACACAGGAGAGAAACAAAACTCAGAATCTCACTTTCCCTACTTAAAAGCTGACAAGTTTACAAGGTTGCAGTAATACCCTAAATCAAACTGGAAGACTGAGACATTGCAATTCAGGTCCCTACACTCTAGGTCTGGGATTTTAATGTATAACATCATTCTAATAGGATAGACGGTTGGATGTATGGATGGAAAGAAGGACATTTGAGAGGTCTTGCTTGATTTTGTGGAGGATCATTATATGCTCAACTGTGTGAATCCCATGACTATCATCAAAAACCAATACTACAGAAACACAGGTATGTGTTCAGATCCCATTTTTTATGAGGCTAATAATGAACTCTGCTACCATTACAGACACAGAATAGAAATTACGGATTCTGTTATTTCTCAATAACTTCTTTAATCCCTCTCTGTCTCTGAATTATACACGAGTGGGGATCCTACTTTACTTTAAAGGCTGGCTCTGCTATTACTTTCTTACATAGTATCAGACCTGTTTTCTCATCTCAAAAGGCAGCTTTTGTTTATCCTAGTTACTGTGAAGATTATAATGATAATACATGTGAATATACTTAAAGAGTTATAGTGTTAAGCCAAGAAAATGCCTAATTGGCATTTTATAGTTCCCAGACTTGTGTATGTTCCAAAGTATCATAAATTTATCCCTGTGAACATATTTGATTTCTGTGGTGAGCAAAAATATGGAAAGAGAAAAGTCTTGAGATTTGTTTGGAGGCAGGCTGGGTCAATTTGTTGTTACCTTCACATGCCATTCTCCAGAGGCAACCACGCATATTTATAAACTTGTATACTCCACTGTGAATGTTTCAATGTGACTGTGCCATCTCCCTGCTAGAATGTTTGCTATGAGAGACAAAGGTAAATTTATAAGGGTACAGTCAGAAGTCGAGAAAATTGGCAACCATCTTGAGAGTTGAGGAGCATGATTCCTTCTCTACACAATGATAAAAGATGGCCCCTTCCATGTTAAGACCTCAGCTTCAAGTGGAGAATACACAGGTCTTGAAAATGTGGGACACAGGTACCTGCTAATGGTTTGGGTCTAAGTGGTGGGGGCAGGTACTGTGCCCAAGGAATATCTGTGTGTGTGTGCATGCGCGCCCGTGTGGGTGCACACTGCTAATAATGAGCTGGCTGAAGCAGTATTTAAAATGGAGGCATAAGATGATATGGAAATGCAACAAGAAATGTATGTGGAGAAGTGACCTGCTGAGGTTCCTCGCTAAGCTTCACATTGTTCTAGGAATCTAGATTGAAGCCCTACATCATAAATACATACAATTCTATGGCAATCTTTTTTTTTTTTTTTTTTTTTTTTTCCTGAGACAAGGTTTTTTTTTTGTTTTCTGTGTAACAAACAGCTCTGGCTGTTCTGGAATATGCCTTGTAGACTACATTGGTCTCAGACTCACAGAGATCTGCCTGCTTCTGCCTCTGGAGGACTGCTGGGATTAAAGGCTTATGCTACCACCGCTGTTTCCCAGGTTGGGATCTTGACAGGACAAAGAAAAAAACATTATTACAGTATTTTAGAACTGTAAGCATATATGCTGATTTATAAACAGACAGTGTGTGAAAGTTCCCCACCTCCTCTCATTTTGATCACTAAAAATGATCTAGTGATTTAATGCATTGGGTTTTCCATAAGTTCTTTCAGAAGTCCAAATTTGTGTGAATGAAGACTTAGAAGCCTGCTGTGGATGCTGATGCAGATAGTCGGTGCTTTTTAGCCAGGTTCCAAGGAAGCATTTTTCACTGGTGAAGGTGGAATCATAGCAAACTGGATATTTAGAGCTGGCTAACGTTATCAAATGTTCTCTGTATAAACTCTGCTTAGAAAAGAAGTAACTGAATGGTGTCTTTGTGATTGGAGCAAATGACCTCCCTTAGGCTCATGTTTGGATATTTGGTCCCAAGTAGGTTAAAGAGTCTGAGAAAAAGTAGGAAGTGTGGCTTCGTGTTTTCAAGAGGCCACACAATTCCCAGTTAGCTTTCTCTAGGCCTTGTGTTTGTGGTTCAGAATCTTCTCAGCTACTGCTCCAGTACCAGACTTGCTGCCATGTTTCCCACTGTGATGGCCAAGGCCAAGGCTCTGGAACACTGGGCTCTAAGTTATAAGCTTTCTTTAATAAAGTGGCTTGGTCATGATATTTTGTCACTGCAACAGAAAAGTAACCAAGAGAATATCTAAAACTAAAATGCAAAAAACAAAACTCAAAACACTAAAATTTAATATTTTCAACTGTATGCCTTAACTACAGAAGAAATGGTGCAGTTTACTTTAAAATAGAAACAACACAGGAGAACTCCCAGAAGAGTCATTTAAAAATGAGATTTGGTTTTCATTTCACCTGGCTAAATAATAAAAACATGAAAGACAGCTCCCAATTTCTCCAAGATCAACATATTAGTCCCTTACAGAAATGCCACAAAAGGTCATTCCTACTTTTCTTTAAAAGACAGATTTTATTTATTTCTTGTTTAAAACTGAATATATCTCTCAATTTTAACAGTGCCTGAGCCACAGCTGAGTAACATGAGTTGGATTTAAATGAAGCCTGTAGGCAAAAACTGCAGTGGAACCCTTCAATCAGTAAATTGCTGGCCAACCTCACCATCGTGGGCATTGTTGGTGGGCCCCACTGTCAACTAGGTCCATGTCTGATGAAAAGAGAACATAGGCTTTTGGGTGTGAGAGAGACACTAAAAATCTTGGCAGCAATACTACATACAACCTTCTCTTGTTTGCTTCAGAGCTAGGCTCAGAAAAAAGGGATGTGAAAGTTGGGAGAAAGAATTGTCCTACTTAGGTTTTTACTGCTGTGAAGAGACACCATGACCACACCAACTCTTAAGGAAAAAAAAATCATTTAATTGGAGTGGGTTGCTTACAGTTTCAGAGGTTCCGTCCATTATCATCATGACAGGGAGCACAGTGATGTGCAAGCCAATGAGGTGTTGTAGTAGTTGAGAGTTCTATATCCTGCAGGCAACAGGAACTTGTCCAACTGAGGGAAGCTTGAGAAAAAGGGACCTTAATGTCTGTCCCCATAGTGACACATTTCCTCCAATAAGGCCATACCTCCTAATAGTGCTACTTTCTTTGGTGGCCATTTTCTTTCAAAACAACACACCTACCCACCAGAAATTGTATGTATGCATGCAGTTATGTATGTGTACATATGAAAACATCAATGTGCAAATTAGGTATGAATACACAAAACATATAAATGTATTTACTTATGTACATACTAATGAATAATATGCAGGTACTTTAAAGAATTTTAACTCACATAAGCTAGTGTAAACAAAAACAACTATGACCTTGGTAGTCCCCAAAGAACATGAAGGTGAAAAGGAAGGCAGAGCGCCACATATGCTAGGGAAGAAAGATCACTGAAGATGAAGGATGGACAAAATGTATTACTTCATTATAACTAATGCATTGTATTTACAGAAAAGAGGGCACTGGTGACTGGTATGAGTCATATTTTTATAAAACATTTCAGGTGTTCTTCACTGTTTCCATAGAAATTATTCTAAACCCATGTCAAGCTTACAAACAAACAAACAAACAAACAACAAAACCCTCCAAGTCTGTCCTGGACCCTCAGGTCCAGGATCTTTCCATTCTGATTCTTTGCTCAATGATTTTCCTAAGTACATATTTAGATGCCACTTCAAAGATCACATTTTGCTAGAAAGCACTAAGGGGCTCTTGATGTAACTTCAAAAATAAGTCTGTGAATATGTGACCACGTACCTGTGAAATAGCCCATGTCCACCACCAGACACTGAGCACTGGCTTGGAATCTGCTTTGTTTTTCTTAAGCTTCATTTAAAAAAAGATTTATTTTTAAGTGTGTGTGTGCGCATGCCTGTAAGTATAGGTGCCCAAGGGGTCCAGAAAAAGGTGTCAGATCTCTCAGATGTTGGAAGTAAATTTGGGTCCTCAGTATGAGCAGTACCCACTCTTAAGCATTAAGCTATCTCTGCCGCCCTATCTCCTGAGCTACACTACCCCATGTTACTGGCATTCTCATTAGAAGCCATCATCCTGTCCAGAAATGTTTTCCTTTCTTTGCTTCTTGAAGTCACCTCTCTTAACTTCAGCTGTGGTGATCCCCATGTAGAAGCAGTTCTGGAGATTCTTCAGAAGGAAGGAATGAGGAAAAAACTCTCTTTAGAGGGAGTCATCTATTCTTGAAAAGATAGTTTTATCACTTCCTATTTGTAGTCCTCAGGACTGATGGTCTTTAGAAAAAGAGCAATAAAAAGACCAAGAATCCTTCTTCCTTAACCAAGCACAAATCTAACAGGCCAAAGGTCACTTAGTGGGGCAAATCCATATTTAAACTCTAAGGGTACTGAAGAGCCACACAGGTGATATGATTGATGCATCAGCCCTGGGCTCCAAAGCAGTGGTTGCCAAAGCTCTCCCAATAATTCCAGCTAATTTAGACAAAAGATGGACTGCTTTAACTGGTTTTGGTGTCATTTTGATACCTATTTTATTTACTCACACCCCCCACCCCTACAAACCACTGCATCTTTCAGCTTTGTATAATGCTCTGGTAGATCACATAAGAAGCTCCACTTTTTGAATAAAATTAAATGTGAATGCTTTGCAATAGTATAAGGTTTATGTAATTTTGCGCTGATCTATGTACATGAAACAAACTAACATTTCTCATACAATATAAAGTAACTTTTCTATATATATAAAAAAAAGAAGCTTCCTTATGCTATTTATCCTATCACATATGTGCCCCTTCCTTATTTCCTCCAGGGATGGCATTGATAATCTGCAAAGATGAGCCTTAGGTGGCTGTGTATGGGATAATACATCTATGGTTCAGAGATTAGAGCGAGGGAAGGAATGAGCAGGCCATGCAGGTTAGTGGGAGAGATCTTGTCTGATCACAGTTGCATGGTAATGGGAAAGCTATATTTTTCTTAGGGTTGTAAAATATGTGTGAAGCCATCTGTTGAGTCCTTCTGTCACATCCTTTAGATTCTGCATGTTTATGTGTCTACAGCATCAAAACATCATGAGCCTAAAACAACAATATTTACAGGACATGGGATCTTAATGGAGCCATACATAATACTGGTTCTTCATAAACACAGTAATTTATAATGACAGTCATGAGGGAGTGTTCAAATTATACACATTCTAGTCAGGAGTGGGAGTGTAATCTCAACACTCTAGAGGCAGAAGCAGACAGATCTCTGTGCAAAGCCAGCCTGGTCTACAAACTGCGTTCCAGGCCAGTCAGGGTTACACGGTAATATCCTGTCTCAAAAACAAAACAAAACATTGTATGTATATTGTCACAAGTGAAGAGAAAATAAGAGAGACAAAATTCCTCATTTGACCACCTAGATACTGTTTTTGCAAACTGAGTGTTCAAGTCCCTTACACATCTTTAAAAGATGTCATGTGGCCATTTTAAAAGTTAATTTGTAGTTCATTATATATTATGAATAGAGTTTTTTCTCATATATCTTCTTCCATTCTGCTTTATCCCTCTCTTAATGGTATTCTTGATGCGCTACTTTTGATAAAGTATAATGTTTTAACATTTTTGTTTTATGGTTTACACTTGAGACCTGCTTGAGAAAATTTTGCCATTTCAAAATATGAAAGATGGTGTTTTTCTCTAAAAGGTGTTATCATTCCCATTTAAGTATGTCTACAATCCGTTTTTTTATCTGTGATGTGAGGAAGAGTCCAGACACTTTCCTCCCCTAATATTTATCAAATGGCTGAACACAATTATTGAAAAGGCTGTGCTATTCCCAATGTACTGCATTTAGCCATTCGTCAGTTGGCTTTTCATAAGTGGGCCTCTTTCTGGTCTCTATTCTGTTCTACAATCAGTCTCAGTCTCACAGTCTTGACTCAATTACCAAAGGTTTGGAAGAGTTTTGAAATCTGGTAGTGAAGGCATCACAGCTTTCTCTCTTTAAGAATACTCTGCTACTTTTGGCCCTTTGAATTTTCATGTCAGTTACTGAACAAGTCTCTCAGTCTCAGAAAAAGTGCTAGCAATTTGACAGGGCTGTGTTGGGAACATTACCAACATTAGTATGGTGTCTCCATCCACAATACATAAATAAAAGGTGTTCAGTGTCATGAGTTCCTACAGAATTCAAATTTAAATCTCAACAGGTAAACATGTGTATTTGCTGCTGGTTTCTCTGTGGGTCCATGTATATGTCTGAGTGTGTAGGTATGTAGGCTAACCTCAGCTGTCATGATCAGAAATATCAAAAAGTCATTTACCTTGAGATATCATCTCTGATTTTCTTGAAGCTCTGGGATAAATCTAGGCTACCTTGTCAAAGATGTACAGAGATCCCTTTGTCTTGGCCTCTCAATGCTGGGATTACAGTATATATCACCATGCATGGATTTTTTTTAAAAATGTGTGTTCTGGGGATGGAACTCAGGTCCTCATTTCTTTTGACGGTGACATTTTAATGACAGAACTATCCCCCCAGCCCTTACATTTTCTAATCTAAGAAGGGAATCAACACACTGGAGACCAGGAACAGGAGAAGGAGAATGTAATCAAAGTATATTATATACAGGTCAATACAGTTGAAGTTCAATATATACATATATTAAAATGTCATAATGGAGTCAATCATTTTATTTTTAGAACAGGGTTTCACTTTGGAGCCAAAAAAATTCTATAAAGGTTTTCTACACTGAACATCAGTTTAAGTTTTTTAATGCATACTTTAGAGTTATTATATATTTATTACAGTATGCGAATCTCCTTCTAGGGTGGGGTGCTGAGATCCTCCCAATTTCCCATTCAAGTGATTATCTCTTCCTACTTGTTTCAGTGTCTTATCAAGCATTTACAAATAGACATGCACTGGATGGTTTTGCAGCAACAGAAACCCTAAGACAAGACAAAAATGTTAATCTGTTTATTTTGGTGTTATATTTTGGAAACTACATGGCATCTATAGAGATTACTTCAGTTCCACTGCCCTTCTGCTCCCTGAATGGGGGATGGAACTCAGGGCCTTGTGCATGTTCTGTCACTGAGCTACATCTCCAGCCCTTTCAGATATGAAACACACATTTTCATGTGGACATGTCATACATTATTCTTTTTTAATTAAAACCCTAAAAAAAATTTCCTTTTAGGGCTGCAAATTGTAGCTTATAATTCTATGCTATTTTATTTGCTATTTGTTGTTGATCTGATTATTCTGTAAGCTTCACAGCATCTAGGGGAATCTCTTAGTAAGTGGAAATGCTGAATATAGTAGTTAATTTTATCATCTAACTGTATACCATGGGATGCTCATATATTTGGGCAAATATCATTCTGTGTGTTTGACAGTGTTTGTGGGTAAGAATTAACATTAAACCAGGTAGCTAAGAGAACAGATGGTGTTCCCTGATGTAGGTAAGCTCCATCCAATAACTGAAGGAAGGCCTGGATAGAACAATCAGACTGATGTCTAGGTAAGATAAAATTCTTCCTGTCTACCATCCTTCAAAATGGAGCACAAATATTTTGTTCCCTTTGATAGACTCAAGATTCAAATAACGGCTGTTCCTGGGTGCTGAGTCTGCTGATCACCCACCCTGGGTGTCTTGAAACCTGCTTGTTTCCATAATCATTTGTGTCGCTTCCTTTTCTTATTCTTAATGAGCATGACAGCGATACAATTAACATACCCTAGCCCCACCATCATAACCAATTAAGAAACTGCAACTCAGATTGACTGCAACTAAGATTACATTCAGATTAATCAACCACTTGAATATGCACTTGTGTAGTTTTCAAGTGGAACACCCAATGGTTAGATTCCTAACAGCTCCAAGTCACAATACAACTATAGGTCTGCAAATGATTTTTCTTACAACAGGACATCACCCAATCTTTAATCTTAGGAGTAACACATAATTATTAAAATATATCAAATATATACTTCTCTTCAATTTGGTATTAAATTTTTTTTTCCGTACATAGTATAAATTTTTGTCTGTCAATTCTATTTTCAAGCAATCTATCACAAACAAACAGCCATCAATGTCTTTAACAATAATGTTCATCATGGCATTGTATACATCAGTAAAACTAGGAAGTTACCTAAAGGCCCAACATTAGGAACCCAGCTATGTAAAGGGAGGACAGAGAGTTCACTGTTGACATTCTGCCTTGTTCTGTTTAAAGTGATCATGCGGGCAAATTAAAATTAGATGGGTACTAGTAAGATTTCATCAAATGACAGACAGACAGACACAAACACACCTCTGCAGAAGTAACATTCTGGGGGGCTGGAGAGATGTCTCAGAGGTAAAGAGTACTGACTGTTCTTCCAGAAAGTCCTGAGTTCAATTCCCAGCAACCACATGGTGGCTCACAACCATCTATAATGAAATCTGGTACCCTCTTCTGTATACTGGATACATAATAAATAAATAAAGTCTTAAAAAAAGTAACATTCTGGAAAGAAATAGAAAAGGTTGATTTTTTTTCATAACAGAAAGATTAGCACTAGTTTTGCTTTATAAATATTTATTTTTAATTATATGTGTGTGTGTACCTGCATGTACATATGTGAATGTGAGTGCTGGTGCTCACAGAGGCCAGAGGCATAGGACCAACTGGATCTGGAGTTAGGAGTGACTATGAGGTGGCTAACATAGAAGCTGGGAAATGAACTCATGTCTTCTGAAGGAGCAGTACCAGCTCATGACCACTGAGCAATCTTCCCAGCCCTGTAATTTTTCTTTTTTTTTAACCCATAAGTATTATTTAAAAATTGCATATTACTTATGTATTCAAAAAGACAATATTTCCCTTATACTAGTTCTCCCATATCAACAAGATGCTTCTCCATCTATCAACATTATATCTTTCTAACTTTCTTATTCTGTCAGGCAAAGCACTAACACTGTTTCATGAGAGTCTTTTGTCTCTTCAAGCTCTTCATCAACCAGTATGAATCCTATTGCTTTGGCATGCAACATTTGGATGATCTGTTCTACTACACAGTTAGTTATACATCTAATCTGAGAAAGACACAGAAATGCCAAACAAAACATGATTGATTGTGGGTAGGTGGATGGAAAACAATGAAGGCTAAAAGAAGGCCAATAGATAAGTGTTATAATAAGAAATACATTGAGAAGTGTGAACTTCCCACAATCTTGATTAAGAACCAATCTACAGTTGGTATCATTTTGCTGGTGCTTGTTAACCAACGACATAAATATTTTAAGAGTCTAAAATGATGACAAAGCATCTCCTTCTGTGAAGACCCACTGAGCAAAATGTTAGCTTTTCCTCTGTCACTGCAGGCACTAAAATCAAGCACAGCAGATTTACGTAGCATCTTTAAATTGACTTTTACAAAATTGTTTTGAGTGTTGAGAGGATAAAGAAAGAATTGTGAATGGGGTAAATTTATTCAGAGTTCATCATTTTCTAGTGAAGAACACTGTAAATTACCACTCCAATGGAGCAGAGCCTATAAACCCATCAGTTACACCAGCATCAACTATGTGGAGGTGTGGACAGGCTTACTATGTCTGTGGCTATGGCTATGTACTGTAATAGTACTCTTAGCTTCAGAATGCGCAGACCACTCATAAGGACGTTAGGCTGTACACAGTAACTCTCTCAACTGCTACAAGGAGCTCTGCAGACATGTGCACTGCGTCAAGTCACAGCTCAACCTGGAAGTCAAAGTATCCTAACATGCTAGGATTTCACATTGAAACATGGCTCCCTACTATAGACAGAGTTGTATCTGATTGGTAACAACTTCTAGAAAGTTCAGGAAAAGAACTAGCAGAGAACAGAAGATTTGCAATGTATTTGCAAACTTAGGGAGTCAAAATGCTGACTACTCAAGAAGTATGTTTAGGTTCTAGGACCTGTTCTTTCTGCTTGGGTGCTGAATCACCTGCTTATTTCCTAGCTTGTGCAGTATGTTGCACTTCACTAGAACCGAGCAGGTATTGATTCTGACCTGTAGGCCCCATAAGACTCAAAGTCAGCTCTGTGTAATGAAGATCACAGCAGGTAGCCTAATAGCTCTCCACATCTCACTGACTCTATGCTGTCCAGCACCAGGGCATCAATAATGTGTAGTGAGGAGAAACCTGATAAACATTCACCCCTTCCTCTCCCATTCACCTGCTTCTAGGTATGCATGGCCATCACTTGATTTTTAGAAGTCATAAACAAGCAGTGTTAGATTCTGCCTGACTTAGCTTTAGATAATACTCTGATAAACAGGCATCATGGCAGAGAGTGGCTAAGACTTGTTTTTAGGAATTTTTTGGCAGCCTTGTCTTATCAATAAATGCTAAAATCAACAATTCACTTAGGGCTGCTCAGTGATCTGATGTTTGACTTTTTAATGTCAGAGGGCTAAAAATGTTCCTGACACAAGTACTCAAATTTGCTCTTATGCTCACAACAAAAACTCTGAGACTGGCTTCAACTACAAAGAGACATAAGAAAGCACTAGGTAGAAAGGAGTTACTCCTGCAGGGTTCACAAGCAGTTTAGCCAAGCCTGTTTAAAAATGTATTCTTAGAAAGAATAATTTCATCCTTTTTCTATCTTTCCAAAATAGTGAAAAGAAACTATATAACACCATTTCAGTGACCTATGCAAACAGCATTCTGCTATGTTTCACTCTTTGGTGTTTTGTGGTAAGAACAATAACTTCTACAAGTGATCCAGAATCAAGCTACAGAGCAAGTTCTTTACTATCAATAAATCCACTTTCTAATTATGCAGAAAGACATATCTGTCTTTGGTGCAGACCACATTAAAAAAACCATAAGTATCATTGCTTTAATGTGAATTACAGAAACATAACTCCTAAGTGAGTCTGACCCATTAATAATACCCTCTAACTTCTAATGACTTCTGCAGACATGTAATAAGATATTTCATTGCTGTTCTCAACCATCTTTCCCTTTTTCTTTCAGTATCAATTTGCCAGAGGTGTAATGAAATTTCTTCTGCTTTGTGCCAGTGCACATCTGTTAATACCAACACTCCTACATGTACTATCATGTAGTTACTGTCTGGTCTGGGCATTGCTCAAAGAACCAGAACCTTCTGTCTGAGCAGTCTCCCAGTCAAAGGTTATAGCCTATGTAGTGGAATATCTATATATGTTCCCAAGATGCACAGGGAATAAGGCTTGAACCAGTTGTAGAACAAAAATGAGTAATAGCACCAGAGATGCCACATTCTGAGAGAAATGTAATATGTAAAGACACAATCATTTTCTTGAAAAGTAAGGTTATCTATACATTTAATAAAAGGGACTTTTAATACATTTGAAATTCAACAAATGTTATTAAAACAAATGGTCAATGAGTATAAGAGTGACCAATATATCATTGGGTCTTTTGCTGAGGAGTTCAGAGCCAATGCATAGACAAAGGTATATAGGTTAGCCTACAGCACAGAGCCTACAGCCTTAGAAACAAAGTGAACCACCAATTAAAAAATATAGCTTCACAATAAAATTTACAGTCCCCATTCCAATCTAATAGTTACCCTTAAAACAAACACACTAACACTGATGTTAGATATAGCACTTTCCACTAATTCACTTATTTATTTAAATTTTGGTTGGGTCTTGTTATGTAGACTAGGGTGACCTCAAACTCCTGGCAGTCTTCCTGTCTCAGCTTTCGGGTAATGTTATTATAGCCATGAGCCACCATCCATTAATAAAATGGAATCAAACACAGAACTGTTGTAGAATACTAATTTAAGATGTATTGCATTTGTTTATGCTGTGGAACATTTGTTTTAAAGAGGAAAAGATGTGTTGCATTCTTTTTACATTTAAAAGTTTTTCTTTTAATTTTACATACCTACCAGAGTTCCCCCTCCCATCCCTAGCTAATACATTCCTCAGAGAGGGTATGACCCCTCATGCAGAGTAAACAAAGTCTAGCATATCAAGTTGAGGCAGGACCAAGCCCCTCTCCCTGTATCAAGACTGAACAAGGTATCCTTGTTGCATTCTTCTATGTTGTATTTGTTTAACTCTGTGAAGCTGTGTTACTGTGCCTGTCTAAAACACCTGATGGTCTAATAAAGAGCTGAATGGCCAATATCAGGGCAGGAGAAGAAAAGGCAGAGCTGGTAGGCAGAGAGAATAAATAGAAGGAAAAACCTGGGAGGAGAAGAAAGGGCAAGAGGAAGAAGGAGGACATGAGGGGCCAGTCACCCACTGAGTAACTCACCCAGTAAAAGAGAAAGTAAGTTTTACAGAAGAGAAAAGTAAAACCCTAGAGGCAAAAGGTAGAAAGGATAATTTAAAGTTAAGAAAAGCTGGCAATAAACAAGCCATGCTAATGCTGGGCACTCATAAATAAAAATAAGCCTTTGTGGTTGACTTTTTTGGGAACCTGGCTCCCCCCTCCTCCCCAAAGTAAAGATAATCAACGAAACAACACAGGACCCTGAACGTAGGGCAATCCCTTTACTTTTGCTTTGTAATATGCGTGTCCACATCACCCTTTCTTTCCTGCTTGACCCATGGATTAGAGTGAATGGGATACAGGTGAGTCTCTTGCTCTTATCACTGAATTGTTTAGTAGAAGATGGGATAACAGGAAAGTAGAATAATTAAGCAGAACTATATTTTGAAGATTCCAGAACAAAAGGCAGTTGTGGGATAATCTTTCTGTGGCACTGTGATGCTGTGTCTCTGTAAAGGCACCTTGTGACGGGTTAATAAAGACCCTCCTGGCCAGTAGCTAGGCAGGAGAGGATAGGGAGGACTTCTAAGAAGAGACAGGAACTCCAAGAGGAGAGAAGGGATTTGACAAAGTTGGACTTATTGTATTGAGGAGAGTTAATGAGCCATGTGGCAGAATGTAGTTAATATAAACATGTTAACTAAGTTTTAAGACTTAGTTGGGAACAAGCCTAAGCTAAGGCCAAACTTTCATAACTAATAAGAAGTCTCATGTCATTATTTGAAGTTGGCAGTCTAAAGTCTAACCACATAGGTGCAACACTCAGGAGAAGATGTCTTTGAAACATGGCCATAAAACCTGTGTCACTCCCACTTGGTAGGTGTCTATGGTTCCATTCACTGACTCTTGGCTTTGACCTGTACAATACTACAGAAGTAATACTGTGTGACTCCAGGACTGTGTCACAAAAGGTCATGCAGTTCTGTGTTACTCAATGGACTTTAGGCTATTTGTACGAAGTCTGAGCACCCTGAGGCTGCTAAGGTATGATAAAGCAGTGGTCACTGCTTAGTATATGACACAGACAAACCCAATCTTAAGATTTATTCCTTTGTGGCTAGAGAGATGGCTCAGAGGCCAAGAGCACTGGCACCTCTTCCAGAGGTCCTGAGTTCAATTCTCAGCAACAACATGGTGGCTCACAACCATCTATAATGAGATATGGTGCCTGATTCTGGCATGCAGAACACTTTATACATAAAAAAATAAATCTTTAAAAAACTATTCCTTAATGGCATGGTCTCTCCAATAGAGGCTGGAATTTTGTATTGGATAGAAACTAGTGCCAGAGCACACTGCCAATTTATTTATTTGCCTTGGTGTTTGCCTGGAACTGGAACTACAGACAGTTGTTAGCTGCCATGTGGGTGCTGGGAATCGAACCCGGGTCCTCTGGAAGAGCAGAGGGTGCTCTTAACCGCTGAGCCATCTCTCCAGCCCCCACTGCCAGAATTTCTGATCCCCAGATTCTGTGAGCATAATAAAAAATAGCTGCTGTCTCCTCAGTCTATTAAGTTTTTGGTTGGTAGAAAAAGATCTTTGACAGCGTTTGCAGAATACTAAGAAAGTATCTGAGATGGCCTCATTTGAGTTATTTTATTCTATGCTTGGGCAAGCTTTACTTGAGATTTATAGTCTAGTTTTATTGTGTTGCTATGACAAATGGCCTGACCAAAAGCAATTTAGGGAAGGATAGGTTTTATTTCAGCCTAAAATTCTAGGTGTCAGCTTTTCATTGAGAGACGTCAAGGTAAGAATGTGAGAGGGAACTTGATCTGCTTGCTATTCTGCACATTACCTTTGACCCAAGAACTCACATCATACTCCAATAAGTATAGAATCACAGAGGATGCTTCTTGATGGCTAGCAGTAAGCATATACTCATCTAGCTTTCTATTTCTCCTCCTCTTTCTCCTCCTCCTCCTCTTCTTTTGGAGGGGGTAATTTCTTACTATGTAGTTCTGGCTGGCCTGAAACTAGCTCTGTTAAGTCCTAAAACTAAAGGTGTTTGCCACCATTTCCAGCAATTAGCTAAATAAGCTAACTTTCTTATATAGTTTTGGATCACTTGCCCAGGGAATGGTTCTGCCCAGAGTGGGCTGGCTGGGCCCTCCTACATAACTGTCTTGAATGCTAATTCAAGTATTCAAGACAGTTACAGCCTCAAGACATGCCCACGGGCCATTCCTCAGTTAAATTCTCTTTCCAGATAATGGTAGGTTATGCCAAGTTAACAGCTAAAGCTAACCAGGAAAACCTGTCAGCTGGATGTTCCTCTTCTCATTAGGTTCCCTGGATAGTCTTGCACTGTACTTTCACAAGCAGTATGTCTGAGAAATACTTTTTGCCTGTTATTTTCTTTGGGCTAAAACATTAAAGTGTGCTTAGTAAGATTTGACACTTTCTTTTGAAAATGAAGTTTTCTTATTAATCACAGAATCAAGGTTAATGATGGCTGACTATTCTTTTGCAATATTAGTAAAAGTTATGGTGAATGTGAATTTTAGAACTCCCAAAGAAGGAGGCTTTTTCTGTACTGGTGTGTATGACTTTTGATATCTTTTGTATTTTTTCCCAAGCTGCCCATCATATAATAGACAAAAAAAGTATTGCACACAGGAGTGCATTTCTATCACTATTGTAAATAACTTATTTCAAGTGCATTCATCTTGTTTAGGGTTGCTGGCTGGTTAAAAATATGTAAGTAAATCCTCTACTGCAGTGAGTCTCAACTTTCCTAATACTGTGACCCTTTAACACAGTTCCTTATGCTGTGGTGACCCCAGCCATAAAATTATTTTGTTTGCCATTTTCCTAACTGTGATTTTGATAACGTTATGGATCATAATGTAAATATCTGATATGCAAGATATCTGATATGTGATCCCCGAGAAAGAGATGTGTGACCCCCAAAGGAGTTGAGACCCACAGGTTGAGAACTGCTGCTCTGCCATGTAGTTGTCCTAAATGTGTTTGAAACTTGGGAACAGCACTGTAAAGAAGAAGCATGCAAGTGATAATACAGTCTATGAACTGTAGAAGGCCTGCTGAGCTTCCTACCTCTTTCCAGTTTAAGGCAACTGTGTTCTAAATAGGCATAACTACTGCTGAAGTCACAGAGAAATTTGGAAATTTCTTAATTTTACATTCCGCTGTGAATTAGCACTTACTTTTTATTGGGTGATGTTGGTGCTGGAGCTGAGGACTTCACACATGCTAGGTAAGAAGTTTACCACTGAGCTACTCCCTCCCATTTTCACCAGCATGAGAGCTCACCACCTTCAGGCTTTCCTCAAATGACAATAGTCCATGGGTTTTAAGGATAGAATGACCTTGCTTAGTAACAAAGTGTTGGTCACAGACAGTCACATCTTTGGACAGGAGTCCCACTCCCCAAACTACACTGTCTGGAACAAAATCTCCTGAGCAGAAATTCTACTTTGGCTCTCCAGGATAAGTCTTCCCAGTACCAACCACCTTGGTAAGGCCATAGGCCGGTGGTGCACAAGCTCCTAATGCCAACACTGTGATACTTGATAGCTGACTTTAAGACTCACTCTCCTGGCTTGTTTGGCAAGGACTTACAGTTTCTGTCCAGCTCTGACCTGATGAATCTTTAAATCTTTTCTCTAATTCTTTTATCCATGGCTGTCATATATGTCCTTATGACAGTAGGTTACTTCAATAACAAAAGTAGAAAATCCAGCAAGAATTCCAGGTGGACTGATTTGTATTCTCTGACCAGTTCAGGGACGAAAGAAAAAATCATCACCCTGAAGCAGTGTCTGTTCAACATTCTCAAAACAAGTAAGGTCAGACATATTTACACAGACAATTAAGTCATTATTTAAAATGAAGAGAGCCTTTCAGTTTACCTCACACATTCTTCACGACCATCACATGGGGGAGGAGATAACGATGCTTCTATTCATGGTCAAAAGATTCTAGAAAGATGTTCCTTCCCATGGCTCTGAAGGTGATCATGTGAGCCACCCCCATTAAAACTATATAGTTAATGTGAATTCTTGTCATTAACATTAAAAGTAGGAAATGAAGATGTCTTTTCATCTTACATTTGCTGTGATTGGCAGAACCCCTGGGAATTTGGAAATATTTATTGAGCAAGTAACTCATATTCTTTTGCATATTATTTTTTGACAGTTTCATCCTCTGAGGGTCACTTTGCCTTTTGGAACCTGTCACATGTAATTCAGTACCAGTTGTGGAGACAGGCCTTGGTAATGTGCAGTTTTCTTACATGTACTATAAACTAGAATTGCCGGTCATTCTGGAAACTTACTGAGTTACCTGGTCAGTTCTCGAATGTAAAAACACTGAAGATCATCTCTCAGAGGTAGGGATCTCACATGGCACTTAAAAAACAATTGCTCAGGGATTCTTTTGTAACTTAAAAAAAAGCCCCAAACTTCAAAAAGTAAATTCTGTTTCTACATTTGTGTGTTTGTGTGTGTGTGTGTGTGTGTGTGTGTGTGTGTGTGTGTGTGTGTGTGTGTATGTGTGTGTATTCCCTGAAGTACAGATGGGCTTGTTTTTTAGCATGTGTGGCAGTGTTAAAGGCCCAAACACTTTTCTTTCTTTCATAGCTTCTTGTATAGCCTTTCTATTGTTACACTTTTCAGCAAAAGCAAAACCCCTTCTAGGCATGATTAGAAAGACGTAGCCTGTTTTTGTCTGGCTCATGCTTCTCTGTGGCACTATCTACAGAGATAAAACTTCTTTCTACAGCATCAATTTTTAATTATTTGAGCTATATTTAATGTATTTAAATGATAACTTTAGATTTTCACTTATTATATTTTATGTGTATGAGTGATTGGACTGCATGTATGTTTGCGTACCATGTGCATGCCTGGTACCTATGCAGGCCAGAAGAGGCCACTGGATTCCCAGGATCTAGAGTTAGAGACAGGTATGAACCACCAAGTGAATGCTGAAAATTGAACCTGGGTCTTTTGGAAGAACAGTGAGTGATCTCAACTACTGAACTGTCTTCTCCAGCCCTCAAATGTTTACTTTTAATTTAAGCAAAAGTATGTGCAAGGCAGATCTATCTATGAGAGTTGTCTCCTTTCCCCCCCCAGGACCTGACAAATACTCCACCCCAGCCCCTCTCTTCTTGTTAAATGATTCATAATTTATGCATGTTAGAGTAATACAACATTGGTGAATCAAACTATTTTTTAATTACTTAAAGAAAACAATTTCTTTTTTATATTTCCAAAATTGAAACAAACCAACCAACCAAACCAAACCAAATTCACTTGTAATCAGTAACAATTAGGTCAAGAAGTAGGAGAAGAATCTAAATAAAATATAATTCCTCAAAGCAATTTAATGATTTCCACTGAATCTGAAAATAAAAACCTTTCAATAAAAGACCACATACAGAAATACAGATTAATTTTATATAGCTCTTATGAATAACAGGGACAGAAAAATCAGTGTGGTCACTTCAGAGGAAGTCACATTTTATATTTAATCAAAAGATGTTGAAAATTAACTTCAAAGCTCATCTGGCCATCTGTATCTGCTTAATTATATAGTTAACTGCTATAATTTAGAATTTTTGTTTTCTTGAGACAGAATCTTATGAAGTCCATACTGGCCTTGAACTTGCTACATGGCCAAAGGTGACCTTGGATATCTGGTCCTCCCGTATTTATCGCCCAGTGCTGGGACCACAGGAGAGTGCCACTATGCCTATCTTATAGTTTAGATCCTCAATATCTCCTCCAAACCACTGTGTGGAAGCTTGTTCTCTAGCCTGCCACCCTCATGGGAGGTTGGTGGAACCTTCAGGAGGCAGGATCCAGTGAAAGGAAGACAGGTGAGCCTGCGGGGTAGTGATGCCCTTGTAGGGGATATTCAGACTCCAGACCCTCCTTTCCTTCATGGCCCATTCCTTCTCTCCCTTCCCTTCCCTTCCTCCCTCCCCCTACAATGCCAGAATAGGTCCAATGACACAGGCAGAATGAGACTCCTGTAATTATAATCTAAAGCCCGTCTTCTTCATAAATTGATTGTGTCAGATATTTTTGTCACAGGAAAGGAAAACTGATTAACACTGAAACGGAGAGCCATATTTTAACCACCCTAAAGATAGTAGTCATGAATCTACTCTACATGTCCTATATTTTTATATACACTCACTCAGGTCTATGAAAGCTTCTAAGTAAAATCATCTTCTAGCTTTACTTTTCATGGTGCTGCTTACCGAAAGATGCCTAATAAACACCTGTATTTCTTCTCTACTATGCCTTAGACGATTCTGATGATGCTCGCACCATCCCTTAAAATTCCAGAAGGAATGTTCAGTCAGAACTTCCTATAGAGACGGACTTCTGGACAAAACTGTCCACATCAGCATGGTGTTCCTCTCACATATTTTCATAGACTAAACAACACCCCCAAATAGGCCAGTAAAAAAATTTATGAACTCTGATGGCAATTCCGATGAACTCTAGGGTCCTCCTTTATGAGCCATGGCTTATCAAGGGAACATGTCAATTAGGGAGAATTTAGTTGAAATTCAGATTATAATTCTCTCTCCTCTGCATACACTCTAAATGCAAGTGAAACATAAACTACCACACACTGCTATTATCTAGGCATTGCAGCTAAAATGCCAGTAGAGGGACAGGCAGGTTATGGAAAGTATGGTAAGAAAGTCCAGGCACATCTGGGGAACTGTGGAAGGAGGACATGGGTGTCTCCAGAGGGAAGCAGAATTTCTGCAGTGTGGTCACACTACCATCCTGCTGTGCTGGCCTACACTATATCTCTGCTGACAGGACAGAAATCATCTCACAGGTTTGCCAATTTAAGATGTGCCTCTAATCCAGGCCAAAGAGAAGTCCACAAATCGGAAAAAAAAAGTTATCAAAGTAATTGAAAGCTACTGTGTTTTCAGTTTCAACGAGTGAAGAAAAATAATTTGTTTTGACTCAGTTTTGAAGGCTTCTATGACTACTTGAGGCTGGTAGTTACCATCTGTGGCACACAGTATGGAGAGTATTGGTCTGCCATCCACTCTCTCCATGCTGGCTAGAAGTTAGAAGCTAAGAAAGAGATTAGGGTTCTACTGTCTCTCACTCGGCCTCTACCAACCACTTCACAAAAGCATACTCTGTGTACCAAATATTCAACACAGGGGCCTTTCAAGGGCATTCAAGAGTCAAATCATTACATAGGTTTCAGAAACTTCCTCTTCTAAGTTTCCAGCTGAAAGGACATTGATGTGGCCCTGTGGCCACTTTGTCATGTGTGGAGGGTATGTGTAGAAGGTTCAGTTCACTGGCCCACCATGGAAAACCAAGACATCCATCTTGATGTCATATTTGAGAGAGCACTTCACAGGTCTCAAGACTTTTTATATACACCAGCATTCAGATACTCTTCTATTTTATTAAATAGGTAGGAGGGAATGCAGTGTCTTGGCTTCCCCTTTCTGCAATCAGGAAGTTAAAGGGAATATAAAGTAAATGGCTTAGTAAGACTTACTGCCAGTTTAAGCCTGGTGTGCCATGTAAAATAAAGCAAGCATTTGTGCATGTACACGTCTGTGCTCTTGTAAGATTAGGAAATGATACATAAATCCGTTCTCACTTCAGACAATTAAATGCACAATTGGGAAAAAAAAACTCCCAATAAGTGAAAGTTGGGGTGAGATTGTCATGATGTGCATGTGGAGGTCAAAAGACACCTTATGAGTTGGTTTTCTTTCTCTCCAATGTGAGACTGAACTCATGTAGTCAGGTTGGCAGCAGTTGTCTTTATACAGTGAGCCATCTTATTGGCTCTTAAATTGTTTTTTATAGGAAGACTTTTTCAACTCTCACTCTTCCATTTTGATTAATTATTCATAAAAATTACCGTATGAACTGTGACTAGGTATATAACTCAGTGGCTCTGTACATTCACATTGTCCTGCTTATTACCACTTCCATCTATCACAGAACTACTTCACTATCTCAACTGGAGCTCTTTCTTCATTACTTACCAATTCCTAATCCTCTCTTCCTTTATGGCCAAGCAATACTGTTCTATACTATCTTTGTGAATGTGATAACTCTAGTGATCCACTATAATTGTAATGGTAAACTATTGTACTCTTGGGGTTATCTTATTTCACTTGGCATATGTCTTCTTGGTTCATTCATATTGTGGCACATGCCAGAATTTCCTACTATTTTAAGGGAGAATGCTTTTCCATGGTATTGTATTATTACATTTTTGCTGATCTAGACATTTGGCTATTAATACAAACTACCTTTTGGCTATGGTAAAACACACTGCTATGAATAAAGACATACAAGTCTCTGCTTATTACTTTGCTTTCAGTTCTGTAAGGCAATATACTTAGAAGTGGAGCTGATGATCACATGGGAACTCTGAGAGAGGTAGCCTCAGTTGGGCTTTATAAAATTATGCCTCCTTATATTTACATTACATTTCAGGTAATGGTTCTTCTTTTCCCAATTCTTTATTTAAATTATTCTATTTTATTTTTTGGAGACAGGTCACATTATGTTACTCTGGCTGGTCTGGGGCTACTATAAAGACCAGTTTGGCCTCAAACTCAGAGATCCACCTGCTTCTGCTTCCCAGGATCTGGGGTGAAAGGTGTGCTCATCATACTGGGCTTTCTAATGCTCTTGTATTGTGATTAATCAGAGACGATATGACTGTGGCTGATGGTGTCCTATTACATTGGCCATACAGGTCAATAAACTTCCTGTCACACCACAGTCTCTTACATGAAAAGAAGCCAAGTCTCAACATACAGGCATAAATTATGAATCAGCTACACAAACTTAATCATTTCTTGGATTAACCCATGAATGCTGGAATCTCACAGAAGCTGTTGTGACATCTGAAAAGCAAGAAATCTAGATGTCTCACCAGGCACTACAATATACAGGCTACTCAATATATCACAGTCCTATTGGGTTACCACATATGGCAGTGTACCTGTGCCCTGTGAAATCCCACATCTCATTCCAAATGTGGAGCTTTTATCCTTCCTGTGATATTAGCACCTGGCTTAATTTTCCTGTGTACTCAATTCTTCTGCCTTCATGTGTTGTCTCTTTAGCATCTATGCTAATGATCTTCCCAAGACTCTGGCTCATTCACAACATCTAGCATGTTCAAATTCAGCAGCTTGTTTGTCTCCCTATGCTGCAACCTGGATCTCCTTGGCACTTAGAACATATCCAAGTCCAAGACTTTAATCAGCCTTTTGCTTTTCTCAACCTGCCATCCTTGCACTTGGTCTTTCTTGTCAATGTGACTTCTGTTTCTTCTTCCCTTTATCCTTAGCCCCAAAGGCCTTGCTGTTCTGCTAACCTGGCATTGGTGATCAGTCACTTCAGTGATGTCCTTAAGTGTGGCCTTCTTCAAATGCCTCCTACTGCTTTTTTGTCTTTTCTATTTCTTTGGAAAAAGGATACCAATCTCTTTATGTGCTGTAAACACTGCAAACCAATGCTGGGTGCTCCTGCTATGAATCATGTGATTAAAGTTTCAACTTTAATACTGCCCTGCCTGCCTTCCCTCTAACCAACTTAACACCGTGCTTCTTCCGAATACCCACACTATAGACTTTCCACTTTTCTCACATTTCTTAATTTTATAACCAAGATTTTACTCGGAGAATTTCACCCTTAAGTGAGTGTAGGGATCAGGACCATTTAAAATTAATTTTCTTGTCAAGAAAAACAAAAGGACAAAAGAGAGCCTTGGTTCATCTGATCATCCTGAGTTTACATTGTTACACAAAACCAGGTTGAAAGTTGAATGATAAGGTAAGAAAAAATAGAGAGTATGTTCAGTTCCTCTCTCTCAGATTTATCTTGTATGCCTTATAATCTATACTTTCTCCCTCCTTCCTTTCTTTCCTTCTTTAAAAGGAATTTCAGGAAGTATGCCTTCCCCTACAGCTGTAGCTCCAAGTTCAGTTTCATTCCTTATTGGACTTTAATGATTACTTCTGTATTCACTCCATTCTCTTAGTCAATATCACAACATTTTCACGTTCTCACAAACACTTGTGGACCAATCAATCTTTTCTTTAAAACACTTGCCTTAACCATTCTCTGTTCTTTCCTACCAAACAATTCCTACATCTCTTTCCTTCTTTCATCTCTGCTATTCTATCCTATCTTCCTCACATTTTTATAGTCAACACAGCCCACTTTTACCTTTTATCAGATACTGAGCATCTTCTGAGCTGCAGGTCTGCAGGATGCACCTAGAAACTCAAGAACTGGCAACTTTGACTCAGCCTGAAGTACCTTCTCCTTCCCTCTTTTGGCTCTCCTTTATTTCTTTCTGTGGTTAACAGCATTCCTCGAGCTGAGTGACACACAAACACACTAGTATAAGAAGCCAACTCTGCTCTTAATGGGGCAGCTCAGACTCTGGCAATCAGGTAGAATAGCCTACAGGTCCTATTATGGATTAGTAAACCCTGACAGGTATTAATTAACATGACATTTATGAATCCACACAAGGTTGTGCACAAATAATGAAAAGTGAAGTCAAACCAATGCTGTTGACATTTTAGAACAGGTTCAAGTATAAATGTAATAATTGGCTTTGTAATGACTGTTTCTATATTTCTTTAGCTATTCTTTAAGCTGTTTGAATTTAAAAAAAGGAACTACATTAGAGGACCAACAGCTTTTAAATTGGTTAAGACAACATAAATTAGATTTTAGTCAATGCTTAAATATTTACCAAAGATCCATTTTAAATTTTCATTTATTAGATACCTAAGATTAATAAACTAGTCATTATGTGTGATGGTAATAGTTCTCTGGCTATTAAAAACCAAACAATGTTCAATGTACATCATCCATATATCTCTTATTTGTTTTAAATGACTCAGGGTCATGACTTTACAGAGGAGAGCAGGTGCTCACAAGCTTGAATATGAATGCTCTAACAAGGTGGCTCTGATGGGCTGCCCCTTTGAGGAATCACTGTTCAGGTCTACTCTTAATCAGTATAGAGAGTATAATAACTTCTGTGTGTCACATTCAGAAAACTAGTCAAGTCTCATTGTTCTTGGGATCGATGAATATTCTGTATTCTTTAGTTGAAATACATCAATTCTAAGGAGGCTATAACTGGGGAGAGAAGAATATATTTTATATTGCAGAGACTTTTTTTTGTAAGGAGAGTTTATCTATATACATGCTTTATTTTTACTATCTACCATTTACCATAAACAGTGGGTGAAAATATAATGAAAGCACAAATCTTAGACTTTGTGTGTACTTTACATACATAATTATCAAAGACTTCTGCCTCTTTGCCCCTGCCCTAATTAGTTTAGCTTCCACATAGTGATGAGCACAAAGACTAACCAAAGCACACAGGCATGATCAAGAAAGGCACTGAGGAACTGGGTCTCTAGTTGACTTAGCCAGGGCTCACGGGCATGTGGTTAACAAAAGAAAATCAATCAAATATACTGATTTGTTTGTCATTTTCTTTGCTGCATATACCAGAGGTTTGCTGTGCTCTCCAATACTATACACCACATCTTTCATTTGTTGCTGAGTAAAAGCATCTTCTATACTTAATGTCAAGTTCTGTAGCCTGAAGAGGCATGCATTGTTTGTATTCACTCCTAGTCAGTAAAAACAGTAGAAACATTTGGCAACTCAATAAATTATAGTTATTATAGTAAGATCATACTTCCTAAAGGTGCCGTGTAACAACACAATAATTCTGAGATTCTATCTGGTAAAAAAAAATCTGGAGAATAGTCATTATTAACTAATTATTTGTCATTCAGAATCTCCCATTTGTAGTGTCACACAAAATTTCATTTATCTATTCTAGTCAACTCTCTCTTCTTACATCCAGGAAATAAGTATTAGTATAAAGGTAGTCATTTCTCATCTTTTGGTGACAGGGCTAAAAGTAAACAAAATGAGCACAAAGACTATGACAACTAACTGGGTTACTGATGCTACTGCTACAGTCTACTAGGCAACCTAGTACTATGTAGTGCTCTGTATACGAAACAGTATACAGAGAGAGACCTCAAATGCACTGATCACACTGATACATGCAAGAATGCAAGAATGAGAAGTGATGGTCATGGTAGCTAGACTGATAAAATCATTTACAACACATATAAATCAATGTATCACACTCCACACTGAAAACATACAAGTTATATTTGTCAATTAAAAATAAGGATTAAAAGTATATTTTTTCTTGTGCTTCAAAACGTCTATGTAAGGAGCTATGGGGCAATCTATCTATTTTCCTATCTTTCAAATTATTTTCATTAAAGATATTTTTATATTTTCTTTTATTGAGGAAATGGGGACTGAACCTAGGTCTCCTACGAGCTAGGAAAGCATTCTACTACTGAGCTACATACCCTCAAACATACTAAACAAGACTACCCACAAATTGTTCACATGGCAGATGTTGTGTCATAACAAATAAATCAGAAACAGAAATCAAAAGTAAGGTACAGATGTATGTACTGAGATCTCACAATAAAGAATTTTATTACATCAGACAGTTTCTCTCACAAGAATTGTTTTTTTTTTCTTTCTCTCTTGTAAGGAAAAAAAAGTTTCTTTTCTTTTTTTTTGTCCTTCTTGAAAAGTAACAGATCCTAATACCAGGTGCTCAGATGGGACTTATAACAGCCATTTGTCCACCAGGCTAGAATTCCCTGTGGCGATGTTGTTAAAAATACTACAAACATAAAAAGGATTTGTTCACATTTCATACAGATAAATCGTAGTATGTTTCAATAGAGTTATTTAAGCCTTTAGTATTTAGAAATGGACCCTCTTCTCTACAGAAAATGAACACAGGGTACAAAGAGCTCCAAGTTCCTGCTTCTGGATAGAGCATGAGTAAACTGAGGATGAGCAGAGAGATGGCTGACCCTGCTCTCTGATGTCTACTCATACACTATAAATCCTTGCTGAGTAACTATTGCCTGCAGATCAGGCACTGTTCTGTGTTCTGAATATAAAGAAATGGCTCTTAATAAAAATTATAAAGTACTTCCAGAAAGTGGTAAATAAATAAAGGATGCACGAAGAAACATTACAGCTGTCAAGATGGCCCAGCATACAAAGGTGCTACCACTAAGCTGGGCATCCTAAGTTAGATTCCAAGACCCACATGACAGGAGAGGAGTGACTCAAGCTGCTCTCTGATCTTCCTATGCATGCAGTGGCATCTAGAGACAGACAAGTCTGGAGGACAAGTCCTCACCCACACCTCTAACTGAACTTTGAATTTTCTTTCTTTTGAGTGAGCCCAACACCTACAAGTTTCCATAGGGTTTCTGGTTGTGGGAACATGTGCTGAAAACTGTGTGTGGTAGGAGGTTTGTATTCAAACCATGATACTGTCAGAAGATCAATAAAGGCAGCAATACCCTTAATTCTGACATGCGCTATTCCAGTATCTCAGGGATTAGGAACTATAAAGTTCTATAACATTCCACATCACAGCTTGGAGAATGTAAAGAGCCAATTATGATTAAATTCTGTTGTTGATTATGACTTTCTTTTTTAAAGATTTTATTTATTATGTATGCAGTATACAGACGAGGGTACTAGATCTCATTACAGATGGTTGTGAGCCACCATGTGGTTTCTGGGAATTGAACTCAGGACCTCAGGAAGAACAGTCAGTGCTCTTAACCTCTGAGCCATCTCTTTCCAACTCCATGACTTTCTTTCTTATGATAGTTTTTCTTATATTGAAAGTAGGTTTTTTTTTCCTTTACACAATATATTCTGATTGTGGTTTCCTCTCCTTTAACTCCTCCCAGTTCCTCCCTCATTCAGCTTACACCCAGATCTACACCTTTTAAGTTTCTACCTAGAAAACAAACACTTAAGGAATAATAATACAATAAAGATAAACCAAAACAAACAAATTGGAATAGGAAAAAACAAATAAAAGAAAAAGAGCCAAAGAAAAAGCATAATAAACACATTTGAACAGACAAGTATCCCATAAAAACACAAAACTGGAAGCCATACACATATACTTAAAGGACTGGTAAGGTTAAAGATAAAAGTCATCTCAGAACATTATGAGACAAAGAACCCCCAAAGATGCCAATGAATTTATTTTGTGTTGGCTATCTACTGCTGTGCTATGGTGTCTACTCTTATGAACCTGCAATATCTGTATAAACAAAGTCAGAAATAAAAAAATAAACAAAGATGGTTAAGTAATCTGTGAAAACATACCAACACATGCTATCCTCAAATCTAAGTATTTTTATTAGAATAATACTGTGTTTAAAACATTTTTGTTCTTGGTACAGGTCAATAACAAAAAGTTTACGTGATTCAGAGAATTCTTTTACTGGCACAGCAAAGTAGATTAAGAAAAGATAGCTCTATTTAACAGAGGAACAAAAAGAATTTATGGTATTTTTCCAAGTTTCATCTGTGATTTAATGACTCAACTAGATGAGTTCACAGTCTCATGCTTTCTAATTTGCCTTAACTACCACACAAAGAGGTTATCTCTTTCTCACTTTAATTTTTTAATAGGATTTTGCTAGAATCAGGCCTGACTTTCCTCTGAAAAAAATAAAATATTAAACTAAGTGTGTAGAACAGACAACATTGCTGTCTCTGTAAATTCCTTAGTGGGCTCAAAGCAACTGACTTGGAGGCTAAAAAAAATGTTTTTAAAATACTATTTGGCTTCAGCAAGGAGGCTAAACTAAAAAAAAAAAAAAAAAAAAAAAAAAAAAAAAAAAAAAAAAAAAAAAAAAAAAAAAAAAAAAAAAAAAAAAAAACCAAAACAAACAAACAAAAAAAACCAAACAACTAATTATGATTAAAAATGCTTTCCTTATATTCAGATAAATTTTAGCCCAATATAACTCTTCTTTAGAAAAAAAATCTATACAGAAGAAAATTTACGTGGTATTCTGTGGTAGTATCAGTTTAAAATATTTTAATGAAGACATTAAATATGATAGGATATTGCATGAAAAATGTAATGGGATGATATGTATTTGATTAAAATCATTCCTATCAAATGAAGCAAAACACAAACACATATACTCAGGATAATGCAACTGTCTTCTATGTGACTCAGGATAATACAACTGTCCTTTATGTGGCCAATTGCAAATATTTCTTTACCAATAGAACAGTAAAGTTCCTAACTGCCACATAACTAGTTACTTAGAATTAAATATCTTAATTTGGGGGCTGGAGAGATAGCTCAGTGGTTAGGAGCAGTGACTGCTCTTCCAGAGGTTGAGTTCAATTCCCAGCAACCACATGGTGGCTCACAACCATCTGTAGTGAGATCTGGTGCCGTGTATATAAATAAATAAAAATAAAAAAAAGAATTAAATCTCTTATTCTGAATTGTAGAATGTGTTAAACCAAGTAAATCTGAGAAACTTCATAGGCCGTATGCTTGCTCTTGGGGGATTTTCAGATTCTTATCTTGAAAAGCAAAAATTGGATGGATATGGAGAATATCCACTTGAGAGAGGCATCACAATCCCAGAAAGAAAAGCAGATGTACTCACTCATTAGTGGACTTAAAAAAAAAAAAATTAAAGAGAGAGAGGTCATTGTACACAAGAACTCAAGGCTAGTACATAGCTAAATGACACAATGCCTCACTTTTGCATTGATGGCCTCGGACAGAGGTGTGGATGAGGAAAGACTTGTTTTTTTTTAAGGGTCTGGCCACAGGGAGTTTAATTATGCTCCAGTAAGCAGATGAGCAGTATGAATGGGTGGTTTTGTAAATGGGGAGATAGTAAGAGTGGGTATGAATCTGAGAGGTCTGATATCTAACTTTGATAGGGTGCATGATAGAAAAACACCAAATAATATGTATGTGTATATATATATAAAGAAAAAAGAAACACCATGATTAATATAAGGGTTTCATTGGTTTTGTAACTTTTTTTTTTTTTAAACTTTATTTTATTTATTTGCCTTGGTGTTTGCCTGGAACTGGAACTACAGACAGTTGTTAGCTGCCATGTGGGTGCTGGGAGTTGAACCCGGATCCTCTGGAAGAGCAGACGGTGCTCTTAACCGCTGAGCCATCTCTCCAGCCCGGCTTTGTAACTTTTAAAGGCTTTGTTTATTTTGTTTTATGGAATTATATGATATGTATTTGTCTTAGTTTTTTAAGTTATAGTAGAATTCTGCAGTAAGTATATTTTCTTGAGTTTGTTTCTGTTATTGTCTGTTTTTTATTTTTAGTATGGAGTATTCTATTAGTATTTCAAGCAGGTTACAATGTATGCATTTGTTAAAATCATTCATTGAATTTAGGTTTAATTTTGCTATTTAAAAACTGACCAGTTTTTTTAGAATCTTCAATTTATTGAAACAAATTTATAATGTATGTCCTTATAATTTTCTGGAATTTCATTCATATCTGTTATAATGTTTGCCTTTCAATTTCTAGTTTTATTGAAGTAGGTCTTCCCTTTTTTTGTTTATTTTGGTTAAGAATTTGCCAATTGTGCTTAATCCTTAAATAAATAAATAAATAAATAAATTAAAAAAAAAAGAAGAAAAGCAAAAATTATAGTTAAAAGTTTGTCTGTCCCACCCAGCTGGTCCCATAGTCGCTCAGTCCCAAATAAAAATACAGGGTCTTCCTCGATAAACCTTATTTTCTTTAACCCAGAATAAATCTGCCGCTTTTCATTTTCTGTGAAAATAGAAAGAAAACCTGTTTTCCAAAGTAACATATTCAATTTTGAAGTCAAGGCATTTATATAATATATAGATTAGATTAATCAGCAGCATTTATAATCAAATGTCTCTTACCAGCTCTTGGTCATTCCTCAACATGCAAACAATTCAAAGACAACATAACGTACAGTATCTAGACTATCTGTGTATTTTCCATCTTTACATGGCATATATATAATTTAAAAAAATTCTTTAAGTACCTTTTCTATTCTTTTCTCTCACAAGCCTATGTATATTTTTAAACACATTGTAAACCTTTTAGGGTCCCTCCCACAATTACTGTTTATCTCTTTTTCTGACTAAACTGTTAATCTGCTAATATGTGGCTAGGATTAAAGGCTTGCTACATTTAGCTCGCTGGTCTGTGAGAGTTTAGATTCATGGCAGATGTACTGCCAGGAACCACACTTACCAATCCAACTATGGGGAATTTTTGGGTTCACACTGCTACCAAGTAGAGCACAGATGCCTGCTGCTCATAAATAGCATTTAATGTTTGGCTGCAGGGCCTCTTAAAAGAGCCTTGAGATTTTTGCCACTAAGGCTGAGTCAGGAAGCCTCTCTTAAAGGAGTTGTGCCTCTGCTTGCCACCAGCAAACAGAGCACATCAGAGAAAACTCTGCTACACTGCTACCAAGAAGCTGTGCTTGACTTTACTCCCCTTTTGTCTATATAAACAGAAACTTAAATCTGTCACATGTAGCTTGTACTTGTACCAAGACTTTTGTGAAACTGTGGGAACCTGCCATGTGCAGCTTAAGCCCACATGCCACTCTGTATCATGGCTTACTTGAGGAACACAACTAGGAAGCTCTTTTTGGCTCCATTTCTGTATTCTTCTTTTTTTATTAAAGACTTATTTATTTATTATGTATACAGCGTACAGAAGAGGGTACCAGATGTCATCATAGATGATTATGAGTCACCATGTGGTTGCTGCCAATCTCTCCAGCCCCCTTTTTTTTTTCCTTTCTTTTTTCCCCCCATTTCTATATTCTAAGACTCTTTTAAAGCCTTTTCAGGCTTTATGTGGATCAATGGCCAATGGTGGGTACCACTTGCAGTTAGAAGTTTCTAGCCCAGCCTAGCCCTGAGGTCTGGATCCACTGCTTCTTAGTCGCAAATAACCACACAAAGGCTTATATTAATTACAAGCTGTTTGGTCTATGGCTCAGGCTTATTACTTGCCAAATCTTATACTTTAACTTAACTAATATTTCTATTTATGTTTAGCCATGTGGCTTGGCACCTTTTTGCTCAGTGCTATATTCTTATCCTGCTTTCTTTGCACCTCACTGTTGTCTCTTCTCTGCTATTTTGTTTCCCAGAATTCTCCTAGTCTGCTTGCCCAAACTCTACTTCCTATCTAGTTACTTGGCCAATCAGCATTTTATTAAACCAATAGGAGTGACAAATATTGACAGTGTATCAAAGCACAGTCCCACAGCAAGCTGCTCTCAACCTGAGTAGATTTCTTCAAGAATCCTCAGTAAGGCATGTAAAACATCACTTCTACATACATGTGTAGCTATTTCTGAGGAAAGTGAAACAATTTATTCTATGTAAGGTATTGTATTAAAAAGTTACCTCATATACTTATAGAATGTTTAGCACACAGTCCAGTCCTCTTAATAATATATATTTATCCCATGAAAGCTATCATGGACACATAGTAAGATATTTATGGAAGTACTGTAATTGGAATGAAAAAAACAAACCTCAGACACTAAGTAATTATTCAACATTTGGAAGGCATAGTATATAAATCACAGGAAGCTAAAAAATAAAATACTGAAGACCATTAAAAACCATGAGTCAAAAGGAAACTGAGTCATATGAAACATGTTCACATTATGTCAGATAAACACAGCTGTTATAAACCTAGCATGAAGGTGATTTTCAAAAAGGGTTAGAGAGGGAGAACAGTTTTTGTCTGGGCACATTACTGCTGCAAGCAGGTACAGTGGTGTCTTAAGCAGCTTAAGGAAGCAAAACCCTTTGACACAGACTGATCTTTAGGCCCCTGTAAAGGAGCAACAGATCACCAACTCCTAGGTCAGGGTTCAGAATGGGCCAGATCATGAGTCTGTTCAACAACAAATGAAAAGTAAAGCAGACTGAGAAGTGCAACTGATTCTAGGTCAGAATTTATTCTTGTTAAAAATGGGTCCACTGTGCTATACAGAGGTTGCTAATAAGAGAATGAGAAACATCCTTATTTTGCAGTCATTAATGTAAGAATCAACTCAGACATAGTATATTAATGGGTCTGAATATTACTAAATGAAAGCTGTTGGCAATTTATTTATTAAAAAAGATCATTAATTATAGAGAGAAATATAATTTTTAAGATAGAAATATCTGGTTAAATCCATTTTACAAATGACCAAACTAAGTATAAAGCAATAATAGTACAAAGGACTTTGTATGTTTTCTGATATAAAATAATGGGAAGAATATCATATATTACTAATACTTTTCTTTTTTTTTGACAAGGGCCTAATTCTGAGCATGCCACTAAAGAACAACCTGACAAACTCAGATAAGAGAACATTCTGAGCTAAATATGTTTGTGTTATGAACATTAATAAAAATTAGATTTCAAAACTCAAATTAAAATTCCATGTTAAGACTAAAGAGATATGACTACAAAATGCAATGCTCAACTCTCACATGGACTTCAAATTAGAATAAGAGCTGAGCCTTATGTCCTCAACAGTGTCATGGACTGATCTTTGGACGTCTGAGTGTCCTTCTGGATTTGGCTAAGTTTGTCTTAAAGGATCCCAAGTCTACTCAGATGGCCTCAATTTGAACCCAGTCCTGTAGAATCACTGACTCTGGGCAAACAGAGCCCAGTTACCTTCCTCTCTTCTGACACTCCAGTTTCCTTCCTCAACAGCTTGTCACTCTCAGAGGAGATATATTTGCATTGATCAGGACAAGATACTGAACTGTGTGGAGCGGACTGTGGTGATCTGGAAAGAGCTATTTAAATTGACATGACTAGCTCTTTAACTTATGGCCCTTTGGCAATATGGGTCAACTTTCTGTCTTGCTGCATAGTTCCTCCTTTCCCATGAAAAAGAAAAACAACTTACAATACTTCAAACATTGGCAGGAATCTAAAGCCCTAATGGCTGAAATTATCTGTACATATGATTTATTATAGACATTTCACTGTTATAACCTGATAATTAGGAAATATTGATAAGCACAAACATACTATTGATGTCAATTAAAAATGCACAAGATTGATGAGCTTCCCAAAGTGCTCTGACAGCAGCAGTTAGAGAGTAATGCCCATCAATACACATCTAGTCACCTTGAATGCAGAGAAATTAGGCTGCCAGGAAGCAATGCTTTCACATTAAAAGCGAGATTATTCAAACAGATGAGCAAGGAGTCAAGAGGAAGCTCTAGCAGAACCTTGTCAGAGAAAACTAGCATACACCAGGGTTCAGAATAAAGCAGGAAGGTAATGTGAGTGAAGAAGAACTTCAGTCAAAGAACTTCAACTAAAGATGAAGTTCCAAAGAGGAGAATTAGTTGGTGATATTAGTTAGACATAATAAGTAAAATTCAGAATCTAACTGGACTAGTAATAAGGAGGTCTATGTCTTTATGGTAGCAATTGCATTTGTATAGGGAAGCAGCTAGCTTTGACACACACACACACACACACACAAACTCTCAATTGATACCACTATGTTATAATGTTATAGAACTCCATGAAGCAGTATAAGAAGGCAAACTGTCCTGTCCATCTGGGAAGAACACCCACTTTCATCAATAGTAGGGAAGTGCCATATGAGATTGAGAAGGAGGATTCTCATCTACTGCAGCAAGCTGGGTTATGCCATAATGGTATTTTCCAATAAATCCAATCAGATTTTCTCTTTTAAGCACTGTAAAGTTAACAAGAAGCTTTAATTACGGAATGGAGCTTAGATACCAAGAAGGCCAGGGCCAAGGTTAGGTTGTACCATTTCCCATTTTAGCTTTCCTTAGATGTTTCAAAGCTGACTTTCTCAGTCAAAATCATGTTTATGTCATAAAGGTATTCATTATTCTATGCCTCATGTCACCTCATACACAGTAGGATAACTACAATATAAACTATAGGTATTAATGAATGCTTACTTATAATGTGGCAAAATCAGAATCCTTATATATCTCTGATGGCAATATACAATGGTATAGGCACTCTTGAGAATAGTGTGGCAGTTCCTCACAGAGTAAAATTCTTAACATTCCACTCCTAAGTATTTAGTGAAGAGAAATGAAAGTATATGGTTAGAAATAGCTTCTGGAAACTTGTAAAAAATGTTTAAGAGAAACAAAGGAACAACAAAATATTCACTCATAACTGAAGAGTGGATAAGTTTATAGTAATGTATCCATACATACAATGGAGTATGACCAGAAACAAGGTGGAATGAAGTAGTGAAATATGCTACAATAGAGATTGGCTCTGACAAGTTTTATGTGAAAGGAGCTAGTCACAAGCATAAACTTCAGGCAGTGACTGCCCTGGCTGCCTTTGCTTTTACCTCCCTCCTTTCTTCTTATTTTGTCAGCTTGATACAAGCTGTGAAGAGTAATGTCAACTGAGAAAAACCTTTACATAAGACTGCCTATAGGAAAGTATGTAGAACATTTTCTTGATTGATGAACATGTGGTTCATGTGCAGAATGGGAAATCTACAATTTCTATGTAGAAAAGAATGTTCTCCCACTAAACTTAAACTTCTTCCTGGAATGAATGCTCCATTTTTGAAGACATGTCTCCCCTATTCTTCTGACTATGAGAAGCCGTACTCACTGCCGCCATTCCAAGATGGCGTCGACATCCTGTGCTCTAATGTAGACTGCGCAGGTGCAAGGGGAATTTCCACTCCTTGTGCTCTGCCTCTCCTGTGGCGTCACCTCGCCCGATTGAGCTACAGCCAATCTGAGTCTGACACGTCCTAGGCGGGGGATCAGTTTCCTATATAAGGGACGGGTTTTAGCCGTTTGGGGTCTCCGCCTTGTAAGCTTATGCTCTCCCTCTCAAGAGGCATTAAAGCTTTTCTGCAGAAGGATCCTATGTGTGCCACGTCGTTCTTGCTGGCGAGATGGTAGCACGAGACATCTGACATTAAATTTCTTCTACTTCCCTGTTAAAACTTTCCTGTGAGCCATCAAGATGACTCAGTATACAAAGGTGCTACCACCAAGCTGGGTACCCTAAGTTAGATTCCAAGACCCAAATGACAGGAGAGAAGTAACTCAAGCTGCTCTCTGATCTTCCTATGCATGCTGTGGCATCTAAAGACAGACACAAAATAAATAAAAATGTAATAAAAAGAACACTAGCTCAAATTATCACCCTCAATTTCAAAGACTGTCATAAGGAATGTGTACTCTATCCTACTGAGTAAAAAAGCACCGGGTATACTCAGTTACAGTGAGTTTATTTAAACTCTAAAGCTTAAACTGAGCCTGAATCACTGTAAAAGTGTAACAGGATAAAGAAACGCTGGAATGTAGGGTTTAGTTTGGATATCCAGAGATCAGGGATAACATCATATCAAAGCAACTTGCTCAATGCCTGGTTCTTTCTCTGGAAAGGAGGGCTGACAAGATGATTGGCAGGGTTCTTTCCAGGCTTAGCAAGAGATACTGGTTTCCTAATAATAGCTGCATTCTCCAATCTCCTGAACAGCTTCAGAAATGCTGATGCTTCAGTCCTGCTCTTAGAAATGCAAACCCAACTGCTCCAGAGTGACGGGGTTATTGGAATTTGCCAAAGTAACACAGAGGACGCTAATATCAAGGCTGGGAACTGATAGTGCAAGGTCAAGAAAGAGTCCTGTCTTTGAGGTTCTTATTAAAGATCAGATAGCTTTGGTCTTCTCTCTAAGACAGCACAAAATAGACAGTTAAACTAAATGTCAAGTACCCTGTAGCATATTAGTGTAAGACACTATGAGGTTAAGATTAATTTTTTCTCTTTTTTTGGGAAGAAATGTACTAGAGTTATTTGGAGATTATGTTTTCTTTCTTTCTTTTCTTTTCCCAATGTCATAAAGAACATTCTACTGATGTAAGAGATAAAGCATCTGAGAGGAGGAGAGATTTGATATGGAATGTGCTAGCTAGTCTTCAGTTAGTTTCTTGTTCTAATTATGGGAAAATAGGAGTATGCAGATGGTCAAGTCCCCTAGTCCCACACGTCTAACAGGCTCTGGGAGTGCAAAAAATAAATAAATAAATAAAAGGTCTGGAGCATGTTTAAGTTTTCAGTTGCTATCAGCAGAAATTTGAACTGACTCACCCATGCAACAAGCTCTCAGTCTAGTGCACTCTATCCTACTAAATAGAAGCACATGACATTTTCAGTTAGTATTTTTTTTAATCTCTAAAACCTGAGCAGAGTCTGAATCACTATAAATAGCATAACAAAAAGGATAAAAATAGCACTGAAACAAAGGTTTAGTTTGGAGATCCAGAGATTTTGCATGGTTGCCCGATGATCAAGGCGGGCTAGTTGCTGCCTAGTCCTCTGGAAAGTAGGACTTGCATTTTACCTTAATCGGGTCACTTCACTGGTCAGATGCAATCCTCTCTTGCAGCCTTTTGTTCAGCTCTGGATCTTCCTTGGCTTACCTCTTTAGACTGCTTATTGTTCCAGAGAGAATCGTCTTTCTGATACCACTGAGAGTGAGTGCCCTTCTGAGCACTTCTAGGTACTTGAAGGACTAGAAGTGGGTGCATCTCATTTCTTCTGTCCTCTCCCAGACCAGGGGCATAGAAAAGGAACAGTGAAAGTCATAGGGCTTTGCATACCTCCCTAAAAGCATGACTCTTAGTGTTAAGAGCTTATTTGCCCCAATAGAAGTGTACTGGATCCTATGTTTCTACAAAATTCTATTAAAATGCAATTAAAAGTTCTGAAATGTAGATTAGTGGTTGAGTTTGTGCAACATGTACAGTTCCAATACAGCACACTACAGAACAATAAAATCTGTAAAGCAACTGAAGGATCCTACTTTGAGGCACAGTAGTGACAGAAACCTGAGCTTAAATTTTGGCCTTGACCTTTACTGCCTATGACTTGGCTAGACTCACCACTGACTCTTGCTTTCAGAATACACTTGCACAGTTGTAGTTTTCTGCAACACCAGAAAACATGACTCTGGTGACTTACATGGGAGGCAGATGGATGGACATCATTATAAAAATTCCCTAGTACATTCCTGCCCTAATCTTCTAGACACAGCACTAGCACATGCATCCATTCTCTCTATGTGGAATGTGCTAAAAAACTAGCACTGTACAAGAAAGCAGGCTTCTTTTAGACAGAAAAGGGAATCTTGTTTTATGCATATCCATTTTTGAACAACCTAGCACACTGGCAACCTGCAAAGCAGATGAGAAGCATGTCTTTACAGGAATGCAGAATGGGAAGACTTGTCTCAGATTTCAGGGTTAACTGGAAATTCCTACATAAAACAGGAAGGCATAAAATTAGTCTAAATTCTCACTGAAGAGATATTTTTATAGCTTCAGAGCATTTATATATTGAACAAACAGTAAAAAAATGTTCTATATAGGCCAAGCTATAAAACGAAACAACCCTTCTCATTGCTGTTTTTTTAAACTTCAACAGGGGACTGAGGAATATCTCATTCATACAGAAAAGCTCCATATATCCAAAAGACACAGTGTTTACATTGGGTGAAATTCTGGCCACTGTATATAAATTCATGTTGCATTTGTGAGGCTTTTTATTGAAGTCCAAGACAGAGTGCAGCCATCTCCTCTACTGCTGACTGCTTTATTATCACTTTTAAAGTGAAGATCGATCCTTGGAGCTAATCTCAGTTGATCTATCTAGGCATAGAGGAAAGTGTTGTCAGGGTAGGATTTAAACAAACAAAAAGGTTATTTTTTTACATGGATGGATGTTTTCCTTGCATTCATGTCTATACAGTGTGCATGCCTAGTGTCCACTTGGGTCAGAAGAGGACATCCGATTCCCTGGCACTGGAGCTAACATATGTTATGAACATCTATGTGGGTGCTGGAAATGTAACTTGTACCTTTTACAAGAACAGTCAATGCTCTTAATGGCTGAGCTATTTCTCTAGTCCCCTAGGATAGGATTTTAAACTCTGCTTCTGTTGTATTAAATGAGAGAATTGAAAAGATGTAATCTGTGAAGAACTCTGATGAAAAAGAACTTTTATAAGTTTCTGATGAACCTCAAAATCAATCTCAAGTCTGTTTAAGTGCTTATCAATTATGTGGCATAGGGCAGTCACTCAATAAACATGAAAGGAAAGACAATATGCATCTGCAAAAATACACAGGGCTTTTGACTGTAGTAGCAGATGTGTTTAATACAGTTGAGAAACCAGCCAGGGCACAGGAACAAGAAAATCCAAAAGAAATTGTCATTCAGGAGGAGCTTGGGAAAACATGTGAATCTTTCTCTTACCTGCAAGTTATACTGTTCCTTAATTACTGTTTCATTTTCTGGCAAGAAAATAGTCTAGTTATATTTGTTCCAGTCATGCTATGATTATTCTCAAGAATAAAAGAAGGTGAACAACAGAGGTGCTGGCAACATGAGAGAAATAATTCAATATCCTGGTAGCAGAAGCATTAAACCAAGACAAGAATTTGAAATTTATGATAAATGTTAGTGTACAACTTGGCCCATCTACAGCCTAAACTCAGATGGATTAAATTCTTCATGAATTTTGATCAGTGAGATCTTGGTACAGATAAGTTTACTTGAAAATGTATCAGTTTCTGCAGAGATGGAGGAGACAGGTGTTTATGAGAATCACGGGAGCTGAGAACTGGAAGTAGCTTTAGATATTGTAGTATAATTGTTTCACTTTTTTCCCAACAAGCAAACTGAGGACTTAAGATATACATCCACTAGTTCAAGCTGCAAATGACCTTAGCTTCCTACTCTCAAATACATCTACGAAAAACATTCGATTTTACTCTTTCCAATGAAAGCTAAATGGCTGAGATTTACTTTGGGGCATTTTTTAATTGTGGAAAAATATCCAACATAAATTTATTATCCTAACCATTTCAATTCTACAGTTTAATAGTTAACTATGTTCAAATTTTGTCAGTAAAATCTCTAAAGTATTTTCATCTCTCAAATCAAAAATGTGTACCCTTGAACAGCTTCTCTTTGGGCCTGTGGTAACCATTCTGTTTCTGCTTCTATGACTCTGACTAGAACTTCACATATGTAATCACACAGCAGCTATGCTTTCATGTCTGACTTATTTCACTAGACATTCTACCCTCAAGGTGTATCTATGTTTAGCAGGGTTGACTCATATTCCCCTGTAGGTACAGGTCATATATCTACCCATCTGTCAATAGACATTTGGATTGCTTCTACCAGTGTAAAATTCTTTCAATGTGTTACAAATATTCCTAATGTAGCAATCAACCTTCTTTTAGTCCACTAAATCCACAGCCAAGTATAGTTTTGAAATTCTCCAAATATTACAATGGTACTTTAGCTAAATGTATGCATGTGAAAGATACAGGTCACGCTATCTTTAATCCTGCAGAACCTAAAATAATCCTACCCTTTCACAGGTGCTCTGTAGGAATGAGAATTATTAGATTTCACGTTTATTCTGGCTTTTCTCACCATCTAGGGTACTGGTGCAGATAGGGACAGAGGCTGTTCAATTCACAGAAGCACATTCAGAACTCATGGTGAACATTTCTCTTGAATGGTCAAAGTAAATCTCAGCCATTTAGTTTTAATTGGAACAAAACACCAATGAAAGTAGGAACATATATGGTTTCAAATTAATACATTACCACTCAAAATATTCATAAATTGAGCAATTTAATTTGCTTTTAGTAGTCTACAGAAATAATTAAGTGCAGCCAGGCAGTGGTGGAACACATCTTTAATCCCAGCACTTGAAGGCAGAGGTGGGTGGATCTCTGTGAGTTTGAGGCCAGCCTGGTCCAAAGCAAGTTCCAGGACAGGCTCCAAAGCTACACAGAGAAACCCTGTCTTAAAAAAACAAAGGGGAAAAAAAGAAAAAAAAAGAATTAAGTGCACATTAAGAAACACTGAAAATACTTCACCTTGTCTGCACATGTGCTCAGAGTAACCAAACTCCACCCCCTGTATCTTTAACACAGCACACACATTCTGTCTGCTCTTAATGGTTTCCACAGTAGATTTGTAATTCTAAGCCCTCCACTGTTTGAACTTCATAATTAAAAAAAGCAAGTTTAAGGAGAAACACTGGAGCAGAAAGTAATGACTATTGGAAATCTGATGTCAAGACTGTTATCATGCTGAACTACGGCATTATCTGGAATCAGAACATATCCACTTTACCTCACTGTAGAATTGCATATAATAGTAATGATGAATTCCCTCACACTAATACTTGAGTAATAAGAGAAACTGCTTTTCTAGTGGTTGTCTTTTTATTAATGTACATTTTAGTAGCCTCTTGTCCTTGATAGGGTTACCAAATACTTTTTCAAACAATTTTAGTGCTCAATTCAGCAGTGTGTTGAAGCTAGTGGTTGGAAACATCTCAATACAGAATAATTTTTCTTTCCTACAAATCAGACTCACCCAGTTTACCGGATTACATAAAAGGTCTATCAAAGACATTCTCTCCAACACTGGACATAACCAACTTTTGCTGCCAAGGTTTTCCGCTCTATGAGAACCAAGAACTGGAGAATCATTTCACTCTAATGGCCTCTGTGGGCATACAGACACAGAACAGAAGTCAAGCTTCCTTCTCATAGGTACCTTGGCGTTCACTAATTTTCATGCAGAACTGTTAAGATCCTTAGGACTGAGGTAAACATTCTTGAAACCATGGGATAATTTTTTTAGATGAATTCATTTTTGAAAGTTTCACGCAGAGGTGCCATCAGTCAAGAGTTGGCTGGAAATTCATAATGATATGCATTGTCCAAATTAATCTTATCAATACAGACCCCTAAGTCTGAATAACTGTTCATCCTGTGTCAACTGCCAACAGTATCTTCTTCTGTCTTGCCCACAGGCATGTGGTGATTAAGTTAGATAGAGAACGAAGGTGAGAACTTTAATTCACAATACTTAGAAACTACTCCCTCTTTCTCCATGAACACGGCAGGAAAGAAGGCCCTAAGTGTTAGAGACACTGGAAGTATTTCACTACCCAGAATAGCAAGGGCTAGTACAAGGCAAGTAATAACCTACACCAAGGTACTCCACATTATGTTCCCTTACAAGCAGAAGGGGCAGATAGGTGGGGTGACACACATATAATTATAATATCTGGGAGTCTGAAGCTAGCGTGAGCTGTATAGTGAGATACTATCTCAAAAAATCAACAACAAAAGCAAGAAAAACACACTGAGTGTGGCAAACTACAGACTTTAATGAATGAAAATGATTAAGAGACAGCAATGGCAGCTAAGGTCTTTAAGTAGTACCAGAAGGAATTCTGGAATTCCTTTAGGAGGCAAAGACCCAAGACAGAATCTGGCTGATTTTCTTGCTCCTTACCTGTGATAGAAAAGTTTGGGCAATTCTTTGAGCTAGCTGCCTGTGAGTTCCTTACTCAGGCCCATCCACAACCCACCTTCACTGCCTGGCTCTACCTGGTTCATACCCTAAATCTTACCAACCTTTCTGACCCTCTCTACAGAGCAAAGGGGGAAGGCAGGTTTAGTGAGGCTCTAGAACTTGCTTTTGGCAGAGAAACCAATATATACTGCTTTGGCCAGTGTGTCTTTCCAGAGTCATCTTATATGGATAGAATGATAGTTTGGCAGAAGGTGGAGGAATGTATTTGCTGGCCCTGAGATACAATATGGGGCATATAGCTAAGAGATTTGCAACTGGCATACCAGACTGCAATTTTCAGGGAGAAAGTTGGCCAAGAATGTCAAAGGGAAAAAACAAATACATGTGGGGCCATAATCACTGAGAAGCAAGAGCCTAACTTGCTTATCATGAAAGGAAAGTAATCTGCTTCTTCCAGAAATGAGAATAATTCTTACAGCTATTTGAAGGTTAAAAAATGCTGGTGCCACCATGAACCCCCCAGGGTTGCCACAATAAAGATTCAATATCCTGTGAATGAACAATATGGATGGAAAGTCATTGACCTGAGAAGACTGAGCTAGGTAAGTGATATGCTTACCATTCTTGGAACAAAAAGGCATTATATGACTTTTATCTATTAGTTTCTACTGACTCAAGGGCTAATAAGGTGAATTTGAATTTTGGAGTTTGCTGAAGACTGAGGAGATGTGAGCTCATGTTTGGCTTTTTGTCCTTGGAAAAAGCATTCAGCTTTCCTGAATCCCTGTGTTTTGTTTAGTTTTTTTTTTTTTTAAAATTACAAATTCTTCCTGGGCTTTGGTGGCCTCATGATTGAAGTGACAGAGGAAGCTGCCCTGGAAAGAGTGACAGGAAAGCAGTGTAGCAGGTTACATCATATGAGGTGGGGGGCGTTTCAGATGGGGTGCTGCCTTTAAATCAGTGTATCTGGTAGCTGGGCTGGTGTCTATGGCTTCTGGTTCAAAAAACTGGGAGAAATTATGACCGAATTGTGAAACACAAATTCTAGTTGTTATTAAATGAAAACTCAAAGCCAGATATTAGAAAAAAGGCTGGAATATCAGAGAGAGTTATCAGACCACAATCAATTCTCATCCAGCCAACTTCTCAGGGTAAAAGCTATCTTCCAGAGTCCTCAGCCTTCTATTGAACACTATACTGTTTGCCTATGCCTGTTAGTGTCTAAATATCACCCTAGCTTGCCTCCTGGGCGATTCTAGCTGTGTTGTGGCCACAACCCGCTCACAGAGCAACTCCGATGGGGCACTCCAAGTCATGAGGCGTGTCTACACGATCATTCTTTAAAGAGACAGAATACATGGCAAAGGACCACCCCCCCTTCCCCCAATAAATTCAACATTGTCTCCCGGCAGCGTGTTCCATCCTTCTGTCCACAAAATACTAACAATGCCTCCTTAAATATCTTCTTCGCCCAGCTGTTTCACTTCTGGGTTCAACTCTGCATCATAATTCTAGAGTTAAGATTAAAGGTATGAGGTACTACTGTTTGGTAGTTAGGCCTTGAACTCACAGAAACACAGAAAGATCTCTGTCTCTGGAGTTATGGGATTAAAGGAGTGAGTTACCACTCTCTGATCATCCTGGCTTGACTGTAGGTGGATCTGTTTTGATATTCCAGACTGATTTTTATTAAATATAAAATATATCACCACTAACTGGTATACAACCTGTGGGTGCCTGAGGTCTACCAGTTCTAGTAGAAGGGCTTGATGGAAAAAGACCATGATTCACAGCTGTGATTGGTCAAGGCCCTCATGAGATCCTCCCCATCCTTCAACAATTCAGGCTTTTTAAAGTAAGTTCTAAGTGTCCTGGGTTCTGTGTTGAAAACATCACAAATGTTTTTTTTTGTCTAGAGAAGGACTGAGGCCTTTGAAACTCAGACCACTGTTCAGAGTGGAGTCAGAGGTGAGCAGATTCCAGCTCCTGGGCCACCCGTCCAGAGAATTCCTCTCCAGGATCGGGGTCACACCCAAAGGTCTGATCTCAGACTCTTGCCAGCAGATGGGCCCTAGGCTTTAGCTGCTCCTCCAGCGACCCCTACCTTGCTCTGCTGGGCCCTGTCTCTAGGGTGAACTGTGTCATCAGACAACAACGGAAGACTCTGAAACTCCAACCCCTATCCAGAGTAGAGTCAGAGATCAAACAGACCCCTTGGTCAGAGCAGACAGAAGACACATAAGCCCTCTAGCCACAACTGACTAGGAGCTGACTAATTGTGAACCACTGAAGCCACAGACGCCAGTGCAAGAATACATATAAAATATTATGAAGAACAACAAGGCAACACCAGAAGAAACTGATGGTTCTACAACTACAAGCAATGAAGAGGAATCAGAAGGAAACAACAGCAAAAATACCTTTATGAAGGTTATTGAAGCCTTCAAAGAGGATATAAAAAATTCTCTTAAAGAAATAGAAGAAAATACAAACAAAAAATTGGAAGAGATGAACAAATCCCTGAAAGAAAGCCAAGAAAGGAAAAACTAAAAAAATGAAAGAAACATTCAAGGAACTAAATATTGAAATAGAAGCAATAAAAAAGGCACAAAATGAGACAAAGGTGGAAATAGAAAAATCTGAAGAAAAGAGCTGGAACTACAGACACAAGCATAACCAACAGAATCCAAGAGATGGAAGAGAGAATCTCTGGAGTGGAAGACAACAGTAGCGGAAATAAATACACTAGTCAAAGAGAACATTACAATTTTGTTAGCACAGAGGTGATCTTGGGACCAACTGCACATTTTTATTTAGTTATCAAACACTAGTAGTCATTTCTATGTGACCCTGATCTTTACATGGTAGTAGATAAGAATGGAAATACTTCCCTCACACTACTATCACTTCAGGGCCTTTTCATATATTACCTTATTTGATGTTTGCCAGAACTCCACTGTCCTCACTTGTATTTTCCACCATGTAATGAGGGGTTAAGTCATATACCTGGTAGCCCAAGTCTGGACTTCATGCAGATAGACCCTTGTGGAAGCAGTGACTAAGGCACAGGTCAGATCTTGTCCTCATGGGGTGGGTCAAAAAAGGTAAGGCTCTGTGTCATACAAAGTTTCTGGCTCAGCCTTTCTGGCCTAGCCCCAAGGTTTAGACCCTCTCACAGCCCCACTACCGGTTGGTCCCAAATAATCACACAAAAGCTTATATTAATTTCATGACTGACCTATGGCTCAGACTTATTACTAGCTACATCTTTCATCTTAATTCAATCTATTTCCATTAATATGTTTAGCCATGTGTCTTGGTACCTTTACTCAGAGTAGCATGGCTGTCTTCTTTCCTCTGCATCTGCTGGTGTTTCTGCTCTGCTCTTCTTGTTCCTAGAGTTTTCTTATTCTGGTAGCCCTGCCCACACTTCCTGTCTACCTTCTGCCAATCAATGTTTTCATTAAACCAGTAGGCAGGTCAATTATTTACAATGTAATCGAACATAATGCCACTACACAGCTTAGGAGTTGTTTCTCAGACAAGAGTCTTGGTTCAGAGCCACCCTAGCCATGCCTTTAATGCTAGCCATACCTTGGTAGATTTAAGGTGTGATCAGAAACAGATAAAGATAAAAGATATACAGTAGAGACAGATTTAAAAAAAATCTCCAAATTGATTAGAGTGTGATAAAAAATATGCAGGCTCTAGAAAGAAAAAGAAAAAAGAATAGAGAAAGTCCTTAAAAAAGAAATAGTAATAAAAAATAAGCCACATAAAGATGGAAATTACAAAGAGTGTCTGGATACATTATGTTATTGTCTTAAGTTTTTTGACCGAAAATGAATTACTAAGAGCTGCTAAAAGACATTTGATTATAAATGATGCTGGATTAATACAATCTATATATTTTGTAAATGAGTTGATTTTTTTAAAAGATTCATTTTATTTTGTATACACACGTGCCAGAAAGAGGGCACCAGATTTCATTATGGATGGTTGTGAGCCACCATGTGGTTTCTGGGAATTGAACTCAGGACCTCTGGAACAGCAGACAGCACTTTTAACCTCTGAGCCATCTCTCTAGCCCCGAGTTGATTTTTAAAATTGAAATCAAAAGATATGCTACTTTTGGGAAGAGGTTTTCTTTTTATTTTCACAGAAAGTGAGAGGCTATGGGTTTATCCCTGATTAAAGAAAATGAGGTTTGATCGAGGAAGATCCCCTGAAAAGTCTTCAATGGAAACAAATGGCCCAGATGATCCAGCATTATAGAACATTTCTGTTGCAGTTTCTTTTGAGCTCTGCATCCAAAATAGCTTCAAGGAGACTGGCTGAGATGACCCAGCCTTATAGACTACTCCACTAAAGACTTGTCTATAATCCTAAATTTTTCCTTGGGTCCTAATAAGATTGCCAGCACCCTCATTCAGAAGGCAGTAGCCTACAAAACTATGCCCACATTCCCCCAAAATGGACTATGGATGTTTGTCTTTGTTTATAGTGTTGGTTATAAGTTGTTATAAATAATGGTGAAAAAAACTGTACAAAGAAAATTAGATTTGAGGTTCTAATTTTTAAAAAAAGGAGGAAATGTAGTGGGATTATGTTTTGGTACATTATAAATATTTGTACCTCCTACTTGTTTAGTAAAAAGCTGATTGGGCAGAAGGTAGACAGGAAGTATGGGCAGGGCTACTAGACTCAGAAAACTGGGAACAGGAAGAACAGAGCAGAGATGTCAGAGAGACACCAGCAGATGCAGAGGAAAGAAGACAACTATGCTGCTCTGAGAAAAATTAACAAACCACATAGCTAAACAGATTACTAGAAATAGACTGAATTAAGATGAAAGAACTAGCTAGTAATATGTCTGAGCGATAGGTCAATTAGCATGACATTAATATAAGTTTTGTGTGATTACTTGGGGCTAAGCGGCCAGCTGTGGGGCTATGAGCAGATCTGAACCTTAGGGCAAGGTTGAAATGTCTAGGCCAGAAACCTCTTACTACAGCTCTGAGTACTAGTACTTAAGGTGTCAATAAGTGCTCTAAAGAATAAGAGGTGCATAGCTGTTTTAAACAGTGTAGTCAAAGAGGAAAAACATACCTTGTGTATCTGGTTGGATTCCTCTGAGCAGAAGGGTTCTGAAGGCTGGCTGTGTATCAGGACCAGCAATGGGAATAGTGAGGGCCAAGGGAATCAGAGCAGTGAAAGGCCTGTAAGGATCTCTTGACAATTTTATGTTTTATTGTCAAGGTGCTTTCTTGAAGCCTCTGGAAATTCTACAGGACCGTGACTCAGTCTGATTCTTTCTTTGGAAAAAAGATCACTCTACTGTGTGAATAGAACCTACGAGACACACTGAGGAAACAGAGAGAGCAAGGACAATGGCTAGTGCACAAATACTGTGACAATCTAGTTTCCTCTCTTTAGGCCTTTGCTCTAAGGCCAGCTTATGCCAGTTTGTAGCAAGTTGGCTCTGCAAGTACTATACTATGGTGAATGTGGCACTTGGATAGAGGAAGATTTAACACAAAAGGTAAATAAACAGGTATTAGCTGGTTGCTCAGGTATAACTAGCTAAGTTTCCTAGTGAAGGGAATGTGCTGTCTTAGTTAGGCCTCTCTAAGATGGGAATATGTAGCTCTACTAGGTTACTATGGCAACCTTGGAAGGAGGCAATGTGTATCTTTCATGAGAAAAGTACAGCCACCAGATGTTCTGAGGGTGGCACCATCACCTTGCTCACAGTTCATTTCTCCTGATGTCCAAGAATTTGTTTTTAGTGTATAGTCATTGGGAATGTTGGCTGAAGGCCATAGCTTGTCTGGTTTTTTTTTTTTTTTCCTTCCTTTTTGGTATGTTTTCTCTTTGCAGCCTTGGGACTAGTACTGAAAAGCTTTGATTACAGTTGGCAAGTGTTCTAACATCAAGCCATGACTTCAACCCTGGCTTATCTTTTGAGAGTAGTTTTAGCATTCCAAACTAAGAGGTAGTATAGACAATTAAAAACTGGACATGAGAATTGGTGGCACAGATTACTTATAGGTCTGTTTTCTAGTGCAGTTTGTGTTCTCATCATGCTTACCAATTTCTACATAGAGAAAGTGCCAAAGAACTAAATCACTGTGCGTTTATACAATATACAGATAGACTCATGCTGCTTATCTTCCTAAGTTCTGCTGCTGAAGAATCCCACAATCACCAGTGTGGTGGAAATGTTCTCTGTATGCTGTAAATAAAGGAGCTGTTTTGGCCTACATGCAGCACAGTAGAAGTGGGTGGAGTATCAGAGGACAGACAGGCAGAAGGAAGGTAGAGTTACTCAGTCTCCATCTGAACCCCGAAGAAGAGACATGTAAGGAATCCAGGTGAGCCCTGGGCTGGGCCATGTGGCAGGTAGATCACTAGAAATGGGTTGAGTTAAGATGAAAGAGCTAGCTAGTAATGTGCTTGAGACATGGGCCAAACAGTATGAAGTTAATATAAGCGTCTGGAAACCTTCTACAACACACTAGAGTCTGAAAGGGGCTATCAGTCTAGAGTTTTCCAAGTGACACATGTATCTCTAGCTCTCACCTATATGTAAATGTGCAGACTGGCCTTTTCTTGGTGATCTGACTACATTATCAGGCCTTTAGCTCACAATCATTTACTAGACACATCCAAATGTGGCTCAATTATTCTGACTAGACAAGTGTAGGATTCAGAGGATTATCAGAGTCTGATGCTACTCCTGAAAAGTGTGCTCCATTATGTAGGCAACAGAAACATTTATTCCTGACATAAAATGCAAATTTCATTTTTTAATCTCTCTCTCTCTCTCTCTCTCTCTTTTTTTTTTTTTTGCTTAACTTCTATTTTGAGAAAATTGTAAAAAGAGCAAGGGAAAGACTAAATCAGAGGCAATGTCAGTCAAGCAGGCATCTCCCACGTGGGGGACTCACAAATTCTGTTCCAGAAGACAACTGAACTTTGGAAATGTATCCCCTCCATACTTCATATAAACAAATTTCCTATAAGGGAGAAACAGGTAAAAACTGAAATGAAGCTGTGACAATTTGAAGAAGAGTGAAATGGGAAGTTTAGGGCAGAAAGCCAATCAGTAGAAGACTGTATCAGTCTTTGACACTTCAATCACTTCAGAAGATGGACATTTCACACGATCACATTAGTCAAGAGACGGTGCGGTGCTTCCATTTGTGAGACTCGCTTTACAAAGCTCTAGAAAAACAAGCCTCAGTCAGGGTGACTCCTGTCACTGATGCAGAATGAAATCAGAAACATCTGTTGGGGGCCATGAAGGTCAGCATGTAAGCAGATGTGTTCCATACCCTGCATCTTCAAACATAACTTCCATATGGTAACATAATTCATACTTATAACCCATTCTATTCACCTTAAATTATGATGAGAAATGTGAGAAAAAGGAGGATATGTTTATGCTTTGATATATGCCACATAAGTATGTACAGTACATTGTAAAAACACTTGGATTAAAAAGCAGTTTTTCGCCTCCAGTTTCTCACACTCAAGGCATCAACTTTAGTCAAACACAAGAGCTCAGTTTCCCAGAAAGAACCAGGCCCTGGAAGACCTGGAAAGCTGGTATTCTCCTATAGGCTGTCCTTGAATCTGGTGATAGGATGGTTCATCTTTGCAAGTCTATTAGGAAAGAGGACAATGTCTCGCTATGCTGTGGTGTAAATCACAAATACCAAAGCAGTCATGTCTAATCAAGGAGGGAATGCCAAAGCTGAAGCCGCATAATGAAAAGCAGTCTGTCACCTAACTATCTTACCTGTCTGCGGATTATTTCAAGGTCTCTTTTGGCTTTATTCACCAGGGCTTGAATTTCTACAGGATCCTTTACACTCTTATTTTCTCGGAAGGCATCTCTTATCCTCCTGACAGCATACATCCTAATGAATTCAGAGGGGGAAAAAGAAGATGTCAGCAGGTATGAGGTTCTGCTTTTAAAATAAATTTAAAGGTTGGTTTTTTTTCTGTAAAATTAACTCTTAAATAATCTCCTACACATAACCCAGTTTGGTCTTTGCTTGTCTATATCCTAGGATGGCTAAGCAAGCAGATTTAGGAAATTAGTCTATCTAAACAAGTCACATGGCAAACTGCTCCTGCTAAAATGCTCCTGAGATCACTAGCCTGACTTCCCTCCATTAGCATGGATAACTGATCCTTTACTGTACAGAGACAGGTCAGGAATTCCAATGACAAATAATGCATTTCATATGCATCTACAAGAACGGGGATCAACCTTCTAATTCCTGTCCATTAGATGACAGATGGGTAAGCAGGCCCACAGCCTCCTCTGTGTACACTCATGACACAGTGTTTCTGTTCCTCATCACACCAACTTTCTCCTCCAAAGCACCTATTCTCTTTTATTTTGAGACAGGGTTTTGCCATGTAGGATGGGCTGGCCTAAAACTTGCAATCCTCCTGTCTTAGCCTCAGGAATGTTGAGATTATATGCAAAATCACCATTCTTTGCTTAATCTTAATATATTTTTAATTTTTTTTTGTGTGTGTGTGGGTTCCAGACAGGGTTTTTCTATGTAGTGTTGGAATTCACCCTGTAGACTGACCAGACTGGCCTCAAACTCAGAGATCTACTTGCCTGTGCTTCTTGAATGCTGGGATTAAAGGTGTGAACCATCACTACCCACCTTAATTCTAATGTTTCAATCTACATGCAAAACTGGTTTTGTAACAAGACCCGATTTCCAGGTATCATGTTTTTCTTGTGGCTGGTGCTCTAAACCAGGTAAAGCATGTGACTGACTACTGAGCTCTGCCTGCATCCTTCATCCATTGCTTTAATTCTTCACTCAAGATTCATCACAAGCTTTTGCAAGAACACTACAGCCTACAGTAGCCATCAATACCCACATTGGTTCAGAATACCTAAAATAATAAGAGCAGACACAGGATGGAAATAAATGTAAAGTTTTTTTTTTTTCCAACACGTAAGAAAATAAGAGTTCACTCATTGGTGGACTTTAAACAAAACAAAACAAAAACAAACAAACAAAAAAACTAAGCATTTCCAAGCTGCAAACCACAACCACTGAACAGATTGGGATCTGAAGCACCTTGGACTGGCACCTTGGAGCCCATTCCCTCCAGAGAAACACCAGACTCAGTCTTGATGTGGGGGTAAGGAAAGCAGATCTGTCTGGAGTGGATGTTGAACTAAGCTACCTTGGGACCTTGGGACCTCCTGCCCTTGCTGGGGAGGAGATAAACTGATGGAGAAAAGAATGAGTGACTGGGAGGGGTGGGAGGGGAAAGAGAACCTGAACAAGGGGATACATGAATAAAAATAAAAAATAAAAAAATAAAAAATATATCAAACTGAAAAAAAAACCCCAAAACAAAAACAAACAAACAAACAAAAAAGAAAATAAAAGTTGCTCAATGTGCTCCACAACTTATACAATTAAACTCAAGGCTCAGCTCAAAATATTTGTCTCTACACTTTTATTTTTTTTAATCTCCTCAGATTTCCACAGGCCTTGCCTAAGGAAATTCAGCTCTATCTTAGAATTCAACATGCCAAAAGCCAGCTGCTAAGATGGCTAAGGTATTTGTTATTCAAGCCTGGCAATCTGAATGTGATCCTTGGAACCCACATAAAAATGGAAAGAGACAACCAATTCCACAGTGATGTCCTCTGACCTCCATATGTGCATTATGGAATTTGTGAGTCACCTTCTCAATCTCTGTCTCTGTCTCTGTCTTTCTCTCTCTCTCTCACACACACAGAGTCAAAAATCTCAGTTCAACACCAATACACATCTTTAAAAGGTCAACATGATGGTGTGGTAATACATTATATATTTAATAAAAATAGTCTGGAACATCAGAGGACAGAATCACTCACAGCCAAGCCCATGAAGGTCAGGGAGTGGTGACCCATGACTTTAATCCTGTTACTCCAGAGACCCATGTGGATCTCTGTGATTTCAAGGCCTAACAGTCAGACAGTGGCAGCAAACACCTTTAATCCTAGCTCTAGGAAAGTTGAACCAGAAAGTGACATAGCTGGGCTAGGGAAGAAATATAAGGCAAGAGAGGGCAGAAGGTCAGCCCCTTTGCCTGAGTACCCTGTTAGTCTGAGGAACTGTGGAGATAGTTTGGCCTGTTTGGCCAGAAGAGTAGGTTGGGTGAGAACTGGCAGTGGTTTTGTCCCTGTCTCTCTGACATTTCAGCTTTTCCCCAATATCTGGCTCTGGGTTTTATTACATATTAAATAGAATTTGTGCAATATGATGGTGCCCTTCTCTTTTTTTGTTTCTAAGAAAAGACACTTCATTAGCTCAGAACCACAAAGATGCTTTTGCACAGGTAATTTCTTTCCCAGTTATGTGCTTATACTTCAAAAGATCAGTCTGGGGAAGGTCAACACGTTCTAGATAATCCCTCACATCGTGGGACACTAACAACAAGTTATTTTAATCCTGCCTTGCTCTGTTTGTACTTCCTCCCCCTTTTCATTTATTTATTTTTGTAAAGTAAAAAATTGTCACAAGTTTTAGGTAAGTGTGGGGTGCATACTTTTAATACCAGTAAGGCCAAACTAAGTTATTAAGACATACCGAAGAAAAAAAATAGTCCCCCAGAATAAGGCAAAGGAACACAACATGAATACCAAGGGTGAGCAAGACAAATAAAGTAATAGTGAAAGGGCATGTCCCAGAGTTAAGTGTAAAAACCTGTCTAGACTCACCAAGATTTAACAACTAGAACTCCAAGGTTGAAGATGACAATACTTTTAAAGAAGAACTCAAGTAGATGAATAGTTAATGGGACACAGAGATGTGCTCAGATGCACATTTTAACCTCTAAAGGTAAGGGTTGCTCCTCACATGTGACAAAAGAGAAAGCATTAATATTCAGGGTACAGTACTGAGGGGTACAACACCTGATATGCCTTTTCTCATTCAAGTCCCACACACTGTGACTCAGAAAGATTTGATCAGTGTGTGGCAGCACTGGGTTGAACTCAGTCCTAAGCCATTTTACCTGAGGTATAAACTATCCACTATTGATAAGTACCTGGCTAAGCCAAGCCAAGCCAAGCAGTTACTTATATGAAGGGATTTATAAAAACATCGATGGCATAGAAAAGCTTAAAAAGATCATCCTCACTCTCAACACTGTCAAGTGCTCCTACAAACAGTTCAAGTGTCCAGCCTGTCCTACAAAGACAAGTGACTGAGGGCCTTAGAGGGCAAGAGCTGCTGTTATAAGCACCATCAGTAAGTGAAAAACTGAGTTTAATTGTTTCAAAATGAAGCAATGCCAACTGAAGGGCTGTAGAGTGATGTGATGAAATTACCATGAGAAAATACACTTTGGAACAACGCAAAGTTTCTGAGTTTTGGGGTAGCTATGAATAAAACCTACTATACTTTGTGGTTCACAGTTCTCTCATTGTTTTTCAGTGTCCAGGGATCAGGGTCATATGGGTTATCAAAGACTCTAGGCCACCCTTCCATTTCTTCTAGTACCTTCTATCTGGACCAATCAATAGCCCTGTGGGAACGCATGCCTTTCCCTCAGTTTTCTCCTTGAGGCTAGTTAGCTCTGTGTACATGAACTATTCTTTTGCTGAAGTATTTTCGGGAAACTCCACTCATTTCTGAAGAGCTAAGCCAGGTACAAACAAATATGACACAGGATTAATATTCTACTTGAAGAAATAGCACATATTAAGCAAAGCATGGTGAATCAATGAGTAAGAAGCATGGAACAATACTTTACAGAAGGTAACACAGAAACTGAATTTAGAAAGACAGAGCTGTATGAATGCCAGCTGTAGGCAAAATCCAAGAAATACATGCTCAAACAAAACATCACTTTTCTGGTCTCCAGTTAACAACATATTTAGAAAAAGTCAAGGAATCAGTCACCCTGCTGGTGGGAATATGAGCTGGTACTGAGCACAGTAATGGGCAGAAACTCAATTTTAATCTACAAAATCCACCTTTGCTGTAGGTGTCCATTGAAATAACCTGGAAGAAGTTGAATGCATAATGTATATTGCAGATATTATACTCATTACAAATAGAAAAAAAATACACTTTCAACACCAGAGAAGTGGCTACATAAACTACGTTTTTGAGAGAAATATTTTCAAAAGCAGTTACAGGCCTGAAAGTGTAAAGTGAAACTCCTTTGTATTCTGGCTTTTTAGGCAACCAGCTTTTTGTATGCAATCAATACTCAGTTTCTTATGTATCTTCCCAGAGATTCAAGATCCTAGAGACATTATGAACATTGGGACAGGGCTTCAGAACTCAGGTGAGATATAGGCTGGAAGTCAGTCAAAATATTCCATATGTTACATTATTTCCATAATGTTTTTCTTTTCTTTCTTTCTTTCTTTTTTTTTTTTTTTTTTTTTTTTGAGACAGGGTTTCTCTGTGTATTCCTGGCTGTCCTGGAACTCACTAGGTAGATCAGGCTGGCCACCTGCCTCTGCCTCCCCAGGATTAAAGGTGTGTGCCACCATCACCAGCAGATTTATTTCCATAATTTATCTATGAATCATCTAGTACGTGCTTTAGGTTAAAGTTTAATATTACTTCTTAAAACTTAAAGAAAACCAAGTAAATATTTGCATTTGAAAACTTTGTTTCTAGGTTGGAGTGTATGTAGCTCAGCTCATAAACTGCTTGCTAAGCACGAATGAAGACCTGGGTTTGACCCCAGTCACATAGACCAGATGCGGTGTTGTACGTCTACAATGGCAGCACTTGGGAGGGAGAGGTAGGAGCACAAACAAGTGAGTCACCTTTTGCTATATGGCAAATTTGAAGTCAGCATGGGCTACATGAGACCATTTCTTAAAAACAAAACAAAATAAAAAAACACCCTCACCTCCTGCCTCCCTCCCCCAATATACTATTTCCCCATTCACAGCAATGTTAAGTAACATGACACTGAATGGCATTTGGTAGTTATCTGCCAAAGAACACACAAAAATGGGTATGGTAGGTGAAATAGAAACTGCACTCTTGAACTCTGTTTGTTATTAGTAACATAGACTTAAATCTCTTCGTTCTGCTATAGGAATGACAGTTTTTATCCAATGGGAAAAAGCCTCTCTCCTTTCAGAACTCAACATGCTTAAAGGGGCCTGGCCATAGCAGTTACCACAGTGAGCCTCCAGGTCTGCTCACCTGGGATGCTCACTTCTTGGAAAGTGTCTTAGGATGGGGGTGATTTGATTTTCAAAAGTTGTAATAGGTTTTAGACACTGAGGAACAGGCTTTGGTTAGGGAGGAGACAAAGAAGAGGCAACAGAGTGATGTTATAAAGAAGGCAGCCAGTGTGAAGTGCTAAGTGCTAAGAAGGGCAGGGGAAGAATTCACTACATTTCAAAGAGAACTCCATATGGAGCCTATATTGTAAATGGTAAAGTCTAAGGGAATTTACTCCTCATTCCCAAAATGTACTTCAGGATTAAAAACTTCAAGAAAGCTCACAAGATGGCTCTGCTGTTAAGTTTCATGTAAACATGAGGGTCTGGTTTTATATCCCAGCACCCATGTTGGGGGTTTGTCTGTAAACCCTGTGTAGAGGGGTGGAGACAGGATTCCTTAAGCTCAATGGATAGCTAGTCCTGTCTACCTAGTGAACTCTAGGTTCAGTGACAGACCTTGCCTCAAAACACAAGGTCAGAGGGCTGGTGAGATGGCTCAGTGGGTAATAGTGTTTGCTATGCAGGCATAATGAGCTGAGTTTGGGTTTCTAGTACCTACATAACAGATGGGCATGAGCATGCATACCTGTAACCCAGCACGGTGGGGTGGAAACAGGTAGCTGAAATGGTGATTCCACTGGTGGTTTGAATGAGAAATGTGTCTCATAGGCTCACGTAGTTTAACCATTGTTTGTTGCAGGATATTTGACTGCACTCTAAGACTTAACTTTAAAAACCTCTCACACGCTTGCTCATAGGACAATCAGGTGGGGTCATTTTCTCAATTGAGGTTTTCTCTTCTCAGATGACGATTGTGTCAAGTTGATAAAAAAGCAAAAACAAAAACAACAAAAACAAAAAACCCCCAAAACCAAAACAAAAAAACCTAGCCAACACAGTCCAGAACCAAGAACAGACTGCCCACAAGACGGAGAAAAGGCCATGGTTATAAACATCCTTAAGCAGATGAAATGACACATGATACAAAGCAGAGAAGCAGGGAGCCTGGCCTAAGCAGGGAAGAGTTTGGGTCCTTATTCCAAGAGGAGGGACAAGACCTAGGGTCTTTTATAGCTATGACTTTCTAGTAAGGGAGCAGAGTATAGTGGGAGGCTGCAGAGCTTCTTCTGAAACGGCCTATTAGCATAATTCTAAATGACAACAGGGACTGGCTAAAGGGAGGAGGATGTACAAAATATGGGAATCATTATGTGACCACATAAAGGCAAAGTCACCATGAGAACATGCAAGAAGTTTGCTCTGACCAAAGAGTAGAAGGAGAGGGCAGAAGAGGGACATCAGAATTTTCTAAGAATTTATTTTCAAAAGCTACATATATTTTTTGAAATATAGGGGAGAAAGATTGGAGTTCTGTGTTCCAATTCCAATCCCTTCTGCTTTTCATGTACATTACCGTGACTACACTCAGCCATGTGTATACCACACAGAGGAAGAGGTTGCCAGTGCAGTTTAGAAACTGCAGAGAGAGGAGGGTAGGTACGTAGGGGCTGAATAGCAGCATACAGGAGCAGATATCTGGGTAAGAAGTCAGGATGGAATGGCTAAGGTGGAGAGCCAAAGGAGGGAGATGTGCCTGCAAAGGATCCAGGGAAAGTGTAAGCAACTGGGGCTAGGAAGAAGGCCTGAATTAAATGAATGTTCATACCAGTTTTGTGTGGCAGGTCTGATGTGATATAAGATGCAGGAATGAATTAAAGACCAACTCAGATGCAGAGGGTAGTTGCAGCTAAAAATCTAGGCTGCTAATGAATGGGAGCTCTAGGCTACTGTTCACCCACTGGGTTTTCCTTCATTCTCAGGGCAAACTCAGGGCCAATAAGCAGATAGTAAAATCGTCACGAGGACCGTCAGTGTTCAAGTCTGGAGGCACACTGCTGCACAGCTCTATCTGTGCTGTCAGGAGAAAGGATCAGGCCCTCTGAACTCTCACTTAAGAACTCAGTAACAACTTGCTGAACCAATGATGATGATGATGACAGGACAACACTTGACTCAGTGGCTGTGTCTGCCGCCAAGCTGTCTCTAAGGAAATACTTGCTCATTTAATTTGCCTTTTGATTTGTTAAAGGTAAAGATAATTTCAGATGAGACATATCTGCCTACAGATGTGGTTTCAGGTAAAACGGGATCATTCTTAGCCATTGGATGTGGGAAGAGAAATAATTATTTAATGAAAATGGTGGTATGAATAGATATAAATAAAAAATCATTAAGCAAGCATGAAAAAGAGTAATGTTTACCATCTATAATGAATTGATAATATAAACAACTGAATAAACCAAGCTAAAGGGAGACTTAAACATACTTCAAAACTATTTCAGGAGCAAAAGACTAAAATATAAGGGTAATACATTAATAGCACTGAATGTGGCAGCAGCCATTTATTAAATAAAACAAATAATTACTCTGAGAACAGATCAATCAAGTCAATGAGAACTGATGAACATTAACAGGCAAATTAATAACACCAACACATATAACACATGATTAGAGAATGAAAACTGCGAGAAGGCAGAGAGGGCTGAATATAAAGTTAGCATCCAGATTAAAAGAATGATGATTGCTATATTGGACATCCAAGTCAATGCCAACTGCAAAAACACTGAGGTTCCACAGATTATACCCATGTCCCTCAATACTGTGGACTACTGATATGGTAGCCATGATGATGTCACTGTACTACCAAATGTTACACCCTTCATTGTGGTGATGCTGGTGTGAACACCCACTAAACTGCCAATAATATGAAAATGTAGCACATATAATTATCAGTGTACAATACTTGGCAACAACAAACCATGTCACTGGCTTACATATCTGTATTTCTAATAATTTTTGAGTGTTCTCATAGAGAAAAAAAATTCATGTGTCTAACACTGGCTGTGGCTTCCTCTATTTGGGCTCTTTTAACTGCATTAGATCATGTGGGGCCACTATCTTGGAGCACTATGGTTGCACTCTGTTGTGGGAGAATGCTCTTGTACACTGTAAATATTTGTCATTTGTATTGGTTTAATAAAACACTGATTGGTCAGAAGGCAGACAGGAAGTATGGGTGCAGATATCAGACTTAAAGAACTCTGGGAAGAGGAACAGCAGAAAGAGATGCTAGTGAGACACAGAAGAAGCAAGATGAGAATGCTGCCCTGAGAAAAGGTACCAAGCCACATGGATAAGCATAAATAGGAATAATGATCTAACTTAAAGTGTAAGAGTTAGCAAGTAATAAGTCTGAGCAATAGGCCAAACAGCTTGTAATTAATATAAGCCTTTGTGTGATAGTTGGGAACTAAATGACTGTAGGACTGGCTGGGCGAGACAGAAACTTCTGACTACACTTTGATATTTCTAAGGTATGTCTCTCATGACTGAGATCTGTCACCAGTGACACTGGCATTCACATTTGTCCTTTCCTCTCCCATCTCTCTCTTTTTCTTTACTTAAGAGTTTCAAAATTCATTTAACATACCAACTATAGATCCCTCTCTCATTCTTCCTCCCTCCCCAGCCATCTCCCATCCCCTCTTCTGAAAAGGTAAGGCATAGGGTGTCAGCAAAGCCTGGTACATTCAGTTGAGGCAGGTCCAGGCTCCTCCCCACTGCATCAAGGCTGTGCAATGTGTCTTTCCAGAGGTAATGGGCTCCAAAAAGCCAGCTCATGCACCAGGAATAGATCCTAATCCCACTGCCACGGATCCCTTAAACAGTTCAAGCTACACAACTGTCTTCCACATGTAGAGGGCCTAGTTGGTCCCATGCAGGATCCACAGATATCAGTCTAAAGTTCATGAGTTACTACTAGCTTGGTTTGGTTGTCTCTTTAGATTTCCCCCTCATGATCTTAATGATCTTGCGCCCCCCCCCATATAATCCCTCTTGTCTCTCTTTTACTGGACTCCTGGAGCTAGGTCTGAAGATTGTCTGAATCTCTGCATCTGCTTCCATCACTTACTGGATGAAGGCTCTATAACGACAGGGAATTCACCAATCTAATTACAGGGGAAGACCATTTCAGACACCCTCTCCACTATTGCTAGCAGTCTTAGCTACGGTCATCCTTGTGGATTCCTGGGAACTTCCCTAGCACCAGGTTTCTCCCTAACCCCATGATACCTCCTTTTATCTCTTTCATTGTTCGCCCACTCTCTTGTTCCAACTTGACCATCCAGTTCCCTTATGTTCTTATCTCCATCCCCTTCCTCTACTGACCCCCTCCCCCGCTGGGAGCCACAGAAATACAATACAGGAACATTGGTACCACAAGGCTAACCCACCAGAGCCAAGGGCCTCTGATGGAGGGAAAGCTAAGATCTCAAGGAGTCTTGGTGCTAACTGTTCTTGCAGGTGCTGACCTCTTCCTACAGAGAATTTCTGTGTATAAAGGCAGCCCCCCTGATTTGTCATTTCCTTGGAATTTGTACTTTTATGCCCCATACCCAGAGCAGACTCACTATCTGCCTTCCCTATGATTAGCTTTGCTAGGAAAACAGTAATAACTCATTTAAAACTTTTCTCTGGCATCCAAAGTCAGTTATAGACATGATAACCTACTTGTTATAAACATGTTATAAAGTCACCTCCCCTACTGATAGGACAGCTATCCAGAGCCAATTAACCCAAGAAAGCTTTCTGAGACTTCCCTGTACTTGGACTCATTACCACAAGATCCTAACTTGAAAGTTTAGGAATGCAAACTAAGCCCTCACTAAATCTCTCCTAGGGAAAAGTGCATTAGCAGGTCAAAGAGCTAGAAAGTCCATTTTTTTTTTAAACACTTTTATTTATTTATTTAATTTTTTGCCTTGGTGTTTGCCTGGAACTGTAACTACAGACAGTTGTGAGCTGCTATGTGGGTGCTGGGTATCGAACCCGGGTCCTCTGGAACAGCAGACGGTGCTCTTAACCGCTGAGCCATCTCTCCAGCCCCAGAAAGTCCATTTTTTACTCAGTCACCTAGCAACCCTGGCCCTAATGCCCTTGTCAGGGAACTGGCCTGGTTGGGGTTTATAAGACCTATGCATTCATTGTTGTGTTGCTGTGCCATTGCCATTGTATCATGTTATGCAGTTGCTGTACCAATAAGAAGATATTGAAAAGGAATTGCTCTAAGTTTGATTCCTGAGAAAAGATTAGTAGAAATTCTTCGCTAGTGAAGAAGCATATCATCCTGAAACACTGAGAGAAAATTCTTTCTGGGGCTGGACCCCAGAAGGTTTTTGTTACACCCTCCCTTCCCATTTTACTCAGGAGATCTCATCTATTTCCCCTTTCCAGAGCAATATATGCGTGCCTCTGTTGCACCAATTCAGATTGTAAGAAAAGAGACTCTGAATCAAATATTGGGGAAGGCTGTAATATCAGAGAAAGGAAGCATCACAGTCAATTCTCACCCAGCTGTCTTGCAACTTCCTCAGCCTCACTCCTGGTCACTTCTGCCTCTGCTGGGTTCCTAAGAGGCCTTATATACCCTTCTCATCAGCTGTATTCCATCCAGATTAGGATTAAAGGTGTGAACTACTCTATTTCCTAGCTAGCCTTGAACTCAAAGAAACAAAGGAAGTTCTGTCTCTGGAGTTATGGGATTAAAGGTGTAGATCACCACTCCTAACTTTCTTTGTGCTGGGATTCAAGGTATGTATTAAATCTCAGATGTTTGTCCTTGTACTCAAGGATCAAGAAATTCCTGAGCTGTCTGCCTAGGATTTGCCTGTGTGCTGTCTCTCCAATATTCCAGGTTTTATTAAATATATAATAAAGGACTCTCTTAGGATCCTCCTTGTTAGGTAGTTTCTCTGCAGCTGTGGTCCTACCTCTTTTAACCAGTAACTTTCTTCTAATCCTTTATAGGTTGGGGCAGCCAATCTCAATTGCCTTTCAAGATGGGCTATACTGTACTTTCTGTTTCTGTAATGGCCAGTTCATTCCTTATTGGTCCAATGCTACCATACTGTTTTCAGGGAACATATCAGTCTATACCCCGAACTTACTACAAGGATCTCTGGAGTAAAAAGTAAGTTTTATTTATCTCTATATCCTCTGCCAGGAGCCAATGAGAGGTACCTACTAATCTAGAACGGTCAAGTGTCATAGTAAAAATGAGTTACAATGACAGAGTTCTATTTTTAGATTGCAAAACAAATAACCAAACGAAACTACTTGGCACAGAAGATGATTCAAAAGATTTAACTGAGTTGCTTAAATGACCATTGAGTATAAGAAATTTGAGTGGTAGTTTACTACTATATTAGTGATAACTATATAGTCACCAATTTGCATGTAAGGAAATCCTCCAGTATTTCCAGGGACCCAGTGTAGTTCTTCCCACATTCCTATACCTAAATCCATCAATGACTGAATGTAAGTTCCTTATATGAAACAGTACCGTATTTCATAGTCCCTAAGTATATCTTCCTACATACTTTAATCATTCTGAAACTGTTACAAATTCTTAATATGATGTAAATGCTGTAGAAATAGTTGTTGTATCTTTTAAGCCAGGGGTCCTCCACCTTCCTAATACTGTGACCCTTTAATACAGTTTCTCATGTTGTGATGCCCCCCAACCATAAAATTATTTTCATTGCTGCTTCACAACTGTAATTTTGCTACTGTTATAAATTGTGATGTAAATATCTGTGTTTTCAGGTGCTTCTGTTTTGAAGGCAAGGTTTCATGTACCCTAGGGTGGGCTTAAATTCGGCTATGTAGCAGAGAAGGACTTTGAACTTCTGGTCCTTCTGCCTCTACTTGTTGTGTTGAAATTACATTGCGCCCTTCTACTCTTTTTAAATGTTGGGCTGGGCAGTGTGTTGGGTATGCTGGGAACCAGCTCTATATCTAATACTTTCAAATTATTTCCTGTTATCATCTAGTCTAGAGTAAAAATGAATGTACTCATTCTCCCCCCAAATTTAGCTGGTGGATGTGACCTTCTCAAAGTACCTCCAACATAACTGTCTAATATTAACTTATTTTTCAAAAATCATTAACCTATATGGCAGTAGTTAACTGTAAGAGAAAAAGCATTGTTTTTTGAAACTCCAGCCATATTTAGAAATAATATTTCACAAATTTAAGCAATCACTTTTAAGCACACATAAATTGCTTCCAGTTGCCTGTGGGGTGCCACAGAAAGGGCTGGTACAAGAATCCTTCCTAACAAAGTGCTACATGCTATGTGTGTATGAGCTTACCTGCATGAACTTGGAATAAATAGTAACACATAATCTGCAAGGAACTTAGAAAATTTAATAAAGCAATGATTTTCTTTGATAAACTATGCTTTTGTAATTTTGCAATAGAAAAGATAGTTTTTACCAAGATGTACGATTTGCTCAACATTTCACAGTAAAATTTTTAATTGTCTGTTTAATAGAGACTCTTAGATGTTCTCCAGTAAGTCATGATTTACATATGTCTTAAAAGCATTATTTCAAGAATTAAGAATAAGGGAAAAATAATTTCTCTTTTTAAACTGAAGGGGGAAAACCCCTAACAACCTTAAGAATCACCAGGGTGAGGACTGGAATACAGGGTGGAGTGTGAGCTCACCATAATGTGGAGGCCCCAGCCTGATCCTTAGCACAGGTGAACACCACCACACTGACTAATCTGACAGCACAAGAGTGGGCTCTGCCCTAATTCAGTCAAGGGGGAAGACTGACAAAGACCAGAGGGAGGCAGTTTCCCTCTTTCAGCAATGCTGTGGTTTGACAATAGATCCAAGGTTACCCTTGGAGGGCTAAAGATACCTTTATAGAAATGAAGGGCAATGCAGTACACGTTTCTAAGGAAGAAATGATTCACAGAATTAAGATCAAAATGGAACAGAGTTATGCCTATAGGGTTGAAATGTTATTGAAAGCATATTTTTACAGCAGTATAAAAAGTGGCAGTCAAATCAACAATAGGAAGTGTCTCCTGGAAGCCATTACATGCTACAGCTCATCACTCAGGCACATGTTTCCTGCCAGTTTCCGAAGTAGCCCTTATATACAACCACACCACAATCTTTTAATGGCAGGGCCATCCTATGTTTGGATTCTATCTACTTCCAGGTCCTGTACAGTTATAGTTACACCCCTCTATTTCCCCCCCCACACACACACCAAGAGTTTAAAAAATAGTAGGAATTTCTTGACAATTTGGCATCAAGGCCTTCTTTTTAACCTACTTTTCTGCTTGTGTATGTGTGCAGGCCAGGGGCTGATGTTACAATGTCTCTTCTAGTTGTTTTTCATTTTTTTAAAAACAATTACTCTCATTAAACCTGGAGCTTACCAACTGGTTAGACTGGTTAGTCAGGGTGCTCTAGGGACCCTCCTGTCTCTACCTCACCAGTGCTCAGATTACAGATGTATACTGCTGCATCTGACTTTTTTCCCTGGGTGTTTAGGATCTGAACTCCGAGCCTCATGCTTTCACAGCACTGAACCACCTTCTCATTGTTTTAGAAAGGTTTGGTTGGTATTCATATGACTCCTAACAGGCTCATTCCAATTCACTGATAATTCTTGATCTGTGGGCATATGGGAAGAGGACACAATGAATCATTACTGTATGTATTAAGAAGCATAGGACATAGGGGCAATGATGAGCATGAAGATGGTGTCAGCCAGTGGGGTGGTGCAGTAGTTAAGACACATGCTCCATTAACAATGTTCCCTAAAGGAAGAGAAAATCCTAAACTCAATGCCTCAGAAGCTTTCAGATCATCTGGGCTACCTTCTCACTGTTCAATAATTCACAGCATTCAAAAGGAAGTATATCTTCAGACTTGCTAATGCATTAGAGGCCACTAGGCATGTAGAAATAATATAAACAGTGTGGTGGAATGTTTTTTGTATAATGTAAATAAAGGAATTGTTTTGGCCTATGTAGAGTATTGTAGAAGTGGGTGGAGAATTAGAGGGCAGGCAGGTAAGAAAAGGTGGAGTTAGTTATTTTTTATTTGATTTTTAAGCGGAATAGACATGTAGAAATATCAACCAGCCACGGACTGGGAGCCACGTGGTGGGCCGATTAATAAAAATAAGTTAAATTGAGATAAAAGAGCTAGCTAATAATGTGCTGAAGATATGGGCCAAACAGTTTAAAGTAATATAAACGTCTAATTCATTTCTTTAGGGTCTAAAAGCTGTCACGCACATGCCAGGTTCCAAACCCCCACCGCAAACTGGGTTCCGGGCCGCCACCGTGGGTCAAGTTACAAACTCCAAACACAAACCTCCCAGACCCAAAACAAACCAAAAAAAAACTTACTACAACAAGACAGTATCTTGGAAATATATAACAGAACCTTTGTCCCAAGAAGAAACAGAATTTATCTAAGAAGGTCCAGAATGATCACTGTATTGTTTTTCATTAAACAAAAGTATATCTTTACAATAAGGTCTTCCAAAACAATGAATGAAATTTTGTACATTAAAAACCTTAATAAATATTCTGCAAAATGAATGAGGCATAGAAACTCTGGATGGCCACTTGTACCTCCTACTTTTCTATCTGTGTCAGCTTCTCCACATGCTGACCTGATTACACTTATGGAAGTATACACATCTAAATGTTTAAAAAGAGATGCCGGTGACTCTCCCAGGGCTACACGGACGTGGTGGTGAGGTTGTTCCAATACTGGGGCTCCTGAGGTACAGATGATTACTTGTTTTTGCAGGGTGCCCTGGGCTCCATTCATACTTGGGGGGACATTCCTAGAGGAAGTAAAAGATCTCTTCAGACCAGCTATTTCTTTCCTGTTTTAGTCGGTTATAATGGCCTGCAGGGCATCGGTGTCCCTCCTTTTCTGGTCTCTAGTTTAACCTGTCCCACAGTTTAGATGCTCTTTGATATTCTTATCTTGCTACATGTGGTAGTTTGAATAAGACTGGTCCCCATAGACTCATAAATGGGTAGATGCTAGTGCAGTAATACTTAAAACAACATAAAGAACAACATGGTACCACCAGAAGAATTTGATGGTTCTACAACATCAAGACCTGAGCAGGGCAATGCAGAAGAAGCAGAAGGAAATGACCTTAAAAACAACTTTATAAAGATAATAGAAGCCTTAAAAAACAATGTAAAAAGTCCCCATAAAGAAACAGAAAAAAAGACAAACAAAAAATTGGAAGACTTCAACAAATCCTCGAAAGAAGATAAAGCAATCCAAGAAAACCAACAAAACACAATCAAACAGGTGAAGGAAACATTTCAAGATTTAAAAATTGAAATAGTAGTAACAAAGAAGACAAAAGCCAAGACAATCCTGGAAATAGAAAATCTGAAGAAATGAATTGGAACTACAAACACAAGCATAACCAACATATTGCAAGAGATGGAAAAGAGAATCCCTAGAGTGGAAGATTCAATAGTGGAAATAGATTATGTCAGCCAAAGAAAACAGTAAAATCTATAAAGTCATAACACAAAACATTCAGGAAATTTGGAACACAATGAAAAGATCAAACTTAAAAATGATAGGAATTGAAGGAGAATACCAGCACAAAGGTACAGAAATTATATTTAACGAAATCATAGAATAAAACTTTCCTAACCTAAAGAAGAAAATGCCTATAACAATACAAGTTTAGTCGGCTTGCCACATAATAATCAAGCCACTAAACCCACAGAATAAAGACAGAATACTAAGAGCAGCAAAGGAAAAATGCCAAATCACCTATAAAGGCAGAGTCATCAGAATAACACCAGATTACTCAATGGGAACAATAAAAGCAAGAAGAACACCCTGGTCAGATTTTAATACACACACTAAAAGAGCATGCCATCCCAGACTACTATACCTACCAAAACTATCAATCATCATAAATGGAGTAAACAAGATGTTTCACAACAAAACCAGATTTAAACAATACCTATCCACAATTCTAGCCCTACAGAAAGCACTAGAGGGAAAACTAGATACACCCATGAAACCACAAGCAATTGATAATCCCACAGAAGAAAAACCCAAAAAAGTGACACACACACACACACACACACACACAACCACTAAAAATAACAGGAAATAACAATCAGTAGTCATTAATATCCTTGAGTATCAATGGACTCAATTCATCTATAAAAAGATAAAAAAACAGAATCCCTCCTTCTGCTGCATACAAGAGACACATCTCAATTTCAAAGACAGACACTGGCTCAGAGTAAATGGTTGGGAAAAGATTTTCCAATCTAATGGACCTAAAAACACACAGGGGTAGCCATCCTAGTTCTAATAAAATAGACATCAAACTAAAATCAATCAAAAGAGACCTGGATGGATATTACTTATTTATCCCTGGAAAAATCCACCAAGATGAAGTCTCAATCCTGAACATTTATGCCCCCAACACAAGGACACCTATATACATAAAAGAAACACTACGAAAGATTAAATCTTATATCAAACCCCATATGTTAATAGTGGGAGACTTCAATACCCCACTCTCACCAATGGATAGGTCTACCAGACAGAAACTCAACAGAGAAATAAGGGACCTAACAGATGTTGTGACCCAAATGGACTTAATTGATATATATAGAACTTTCCACTCAAACACTTAAGAATATACTTATTTCTCAGCACCCCATGGAATTTTCTCTTAAATTGACCACATACTCTGTCATAAAGGAAACATTACTAAATACAAAAACATGAGAATAGCGCCTTGTGTTATGTCAGATCACCATGGTCTAAAGTTAGAGTTCAAAATCATCAAAAATCACAGAAAGCCTATGAATTCACTGAAACTAAACATCTCTCAACTGAACCACATGTGGGTCAGGAAGAGGTAAAGAAATCAAAGACTTCCTAGAATTCAATGAAAATGAATCCACAACATACCCAAACTTATGGGACACAATGAAAGCAGTGCTAAGAGGAAAATTCATGGCACTAGATGCCTACATGAAAAACAGAGAAATCTCACACAAGAAACTTAACAGCACAGCTGAAAGCTTTAGAACAATTAGAAGCAACCTCACCTAGAAGAAGTAGATGGCAGTAAATAATCAAACTCAGGGCTGAAATAAATAAAATTTTAACAAATAAGAGACCTTGAATAAGGATATACAGGGAAAAAAAAATTCAGAGGGAAAGATGAACACAAAGAAAATATATGTGTGGCAATCTTATTTGTATTTCTACCCTTGATAAGCCATGCTTATCATTCTTATCCTCTGTATAGTTATTGTTAACTCTTCCACATTTTAAATTCTTTTTACTGTGTTATTTTTGATAAATACAAAATAAAGAAGGAAAAAAAAATTTAACAAATAGAATTCAAAGAATCAATGAATTAAAGAGTTGGTTCTTTGAGAAAGTCAACCAGATAAATAAACCCCCATCCAAACTAACCAAAAGGCAGAAAGACTATCCAAATAAACAGAATCAGAAATGAAAAGGAGGACATAACAAAAAACAACCAGGAAATCCAAAGAATCATTAGGTCATGCTTTGAAAACCTATACTCCAATTGGAAAACTTAAAAGAAATGGACAGCTTTTTTTTTTTTTTTTTTTTTTTTTAATTTTACCAAAGCTAAATCAAGACCAGATAAATGACCAAAACAGACCCATAACCACCAAGGAAATTGAAACTGTTATTAAAATTGTCCCAAGCAAAAAAAGCCTAGGGCCACATAGTCTCAGTGCAGAATTCTACCAGATATTTAAAGAATAACTAATACCAAAACTGTTCCATACAATAGAAACTGAAGTATCATTAACAAACTCTTTTTATGAGTCACCCTGATACAGAAGCCACTCAAAGATGCAGCAAAGAAAGAGAATTACAGACCAATCTCTCTCATGAACACTGATGCAAAAATACTCAATAAAATATTGGAAAACCACATTCAACAACATATCAAAAAAACCCAAAAACAAACAACAAAACCCATCCACCATGATCAAGTAGGCTTCATCTTAGAGATGCAGGGATGGTTCAAGATAAAAAAGCTGTGAATATCATCAAACTTATAAACAACCTGAAAGAAAAAAAAACAAAACACATGATCATCTCCTTAGATGCTGAAAAAGTCTTTGAAAAAATTCAACACTCCTTTATGATAAAAATCCTGGAGACATCAAGAATACAGGAAAAATACCTAAATATAATAAAGGCAATATACAACAAGCTGACAGCCAATGTCAAACTAAACAGACAGAAACTCCAAGCAATCCCTCTAAAATCAGGGACAAGGCTGTCCTCTCTCCTCTTAACCTATTCAATATAGTTCTCCAAGTTTTAGCTAAAGCAATAAAAGAACAAAAGGAGATTAAGGAGATATAAATTGGAAAAGAAGTCAAACTATCTCTATTTGCAGATGATATGATTGTATACATAACTGACCCCTAAAATTTTACTAGGGAACTCCTACAGCTGATAAATACCTTCAGCAATGTAGCAAGGTCCAAGATTAACTTAAAAAAATAGCCCTCCTATGCACAAATGATAGAGCTGAAAAAGAAGCAAGGGAAACATCATTCTTTATAATAGCTGCAATTAGTATTAAATATCTAGGGGTAACTCTAACTCCAGAAGTGGCAAATATGATAAGAACTTTAAATCATTGAAGAAGATATCAGAAAATGGAAAGATCTTTCATGTTCCTGAATAGGTAGGATCAACATAGTAAAAATGGCAATCCTATCAAAAGCAGTCTACAGATTCAATGCGATCACCATCAAAATCCCAACACAATTTTTTATAGACCTTGAAAGAATACTCAACTTCACATGAAATAACAAGAAACCCAGGATTGCCAAAACAATCCTGTTCCCTAATAGAACTTCAGGAGGCATCACCATCCCTGACTTCAAGCCATATTATAGAGCTACAGTAATAAAAACAGTCTGGTAATGGCATAAAAACAGACTTGTGGATCAATGGAATTGAACTGAAGACTCCAAACTTAATTCACACCCCTATGAATTTTTGACAAGGAGGCCAAAAGTGTATACGATGGAAAAAAGAGAATATCTTCAACAAATGGTGTAGTGGGATTCAGGCATTATTTAGGGAAGCTTTAGCAGTTCCTGAGAATTAGGACCTCTACATGGAGTGTCCAGAATCAATTGAGACCTGGAAAACACTGAGTTCTGCCTCTGTTTTGTTCCTATGTTCTTGCAGTAAACCAGTCACCTGGCATGAGACAGTTCCTCTCTCTAAGAATTGTTTTAAGGTTCAATTTGTATCATGAGTGTTCATATGCCCCTCAATAAATATTAATCCTTTATATGATCTATTGAGAGTATTTCTGTAATAAAATGGTGCTAGCATAACTGGATGGTAGTATGTAGAAGAATGCAAATAGATCCATTATCTATCACCCTGCACAAAACTCATATCCAAGTGGATCAAAGACCTCAACATAAACCCAGCTATGCTGAACTTGATAGAAAGTGGGAAATACCCTCCAACCCACTGGCACAAGTGAGCACTTCATAAATATAACACCAGTAGCACAGACATCATTTAGTAAATGGGACCTTCTTAAACTGAGAAGCTTCTGAAAGGCAAAGGATATGGTAAATAAGATAAAACAGCCTAAAGAATGGGAAAAGATCTTCACCAACCCTACACCTGACAAAGGAGTGATCTCTAAAATATATAGAGAACTCATGAAACTAGAGGTCAAAAACTTAAATAATCCAATTTAAAAATGAGGTTCAGAGCTAAAAAAGGAATTCTCAACAGAAGAATTTCAAATGGCTTAAAGACAGTTAAAGAACTGCTCAACATCTTTAGCCATCAGAAAAAAAGCAAATTAAAACAACTTTGTGATACTATCTTAAAGCAATCAGAATGACTTAGACCAAAAACACAGATGACAGCCTATGTTGGAGGGGATGTGGAGCAAGGGGAACACTCCTCCAATGCTGGTCAGAGTGTAAACTTGTATAGACACTTTGCAAAGCAGTATAGAGGTTCTTCAAAAAACTGAGAATCAATCTCCTTAGTGATCCTGCAACATCACTATTGGGCACATACTCAAATGATGCAATTCTCACCCAAGAGCATTAGCTCAACTGTGTTCATAGCAGCATTATTCATTAATAGTCAGAATCTGGAAACAACCTAGATGTCCCTCAACTGAACATATACACAATGGAGTGCTATTCAGCAGTTAAAAAAAAAAAAGACATCCTAAAAAAAAAGACATCCTAAAATTTGCAGGGTAATAGATTTGGAGGATATTATCCTGAGTGAGGTAACACAGTCCCAGAAAGATAAACATGGTATTCACTCATAAGTAGATTTTAGACAAAAAGCAAATAATATCCAGGCTGCAAACCACAACTCCTGAACAGCCTGGTAACTGAAGGAACTTAAGAGAGACATCAGGGATCCCCTGGGAAGGGGAAATAGTGAAGATCTCCTGAGTAAATTGGGACCATAATGAACAGCAAGCAAGGAGAGGTGGGAACAAATCATGAGAGGAGGAGATTGTTGAGTGAGAGGAACAACAAAGAAGGACAAAAAAGAAATGGAGAGTTTGATAGAGGGAGCCACTGTAGGTTTGAAAAGAAACTGGGTGCTAAGGAAACCTCCAAGAACCCACAAGATGTTCCATATAGAAGTGATCAATGGATGGATATTCTCAGTGATGCCATGATGATAACAGTGTTGGGTTGAGAGAGGAGGCAAGGAGCTATTTTTGAATTATACAGGGTATTTATGAGACAAACATTTTATGCCAAGTGAGCTTCATTTTTTTTGAGACATAATGAATAATGCTGGCAGGATTCTCAGGTTTTGGGTATATGACACCTAGTAAGTGACCACCAGATTTCTGTGGAAAACCTATGCAGTGTGAGGCACAGAATATTTTTGAGTGCATATTAGCATGTGGTTTCTTATGCTAAAGTGCATGTTAAAATTTCTGTTAGGTACAGTCTAGATTTTTCTGTTTACTTCTATGAACTTGGAAAACTTCTGGTGTATTTATTGATTACATTCTAAGTCACTTGCAGATGTAAGTTTAGAAATGAAAGGGCTCCTCAAAGGCTGTCTAGTCTAATGACTTAGTTTTGCCATTAAGAAAACTGAATCCCAGAGGCCAAGTAACACTGTGGGGCTCCCTGCACTTTATACAATCTGTTCCCAGATGTGCCCTCTACTGTGACACTCTGCTGAGACCTAGAATCTGTTTATTCCATCCCTGCTCATGCTTGAGACCGAACATCTAGACTGTGGGGAACATTCCAGGCATTTATTTCCATATCTCTTGTGTTCCATCAATTGTAAGTACTTAGCACAAAGTATTTATGGAAAATACAACTGTAGGTTTAAAATTTATACCTTTATCCTCCAAAGGCAATGCCATCAAGTAAAACCACATTTCATTTAACCATGTGTTTAGTGGGTAAGAGCTCACTAGTACAACCCATGTTGTTCTCAAGTTGATAGGACAAGTATATTTTCTCAGTAGGTTTCTAAAATCTGAATTATGGCTGGAGAGGTCTGACGCATCTATCCAGACTGAAGTTGTGCATGGCCTACCCACCACAGGACCTTCCAGCTCAGTGCCTAAAGCAGGGTACACATAGAACCAAGCCTGTTTGAGGAGTTTACAGACACTGGGACACCAAACCCATAGCCTGGTCAGTCACCTAAGGTACAGCATCGATGATGTCTAAAATGAAAGAAAGTGAAGACTAGCTTGTGAAACAATACAGATGCTTGGGAAATAACTGTAAATAACTAACTCATTAAAGATAAATGTTCTAGTTTCATCAGATCCTTGTTCTCAGGAGTATGCTTCAATCTCAGAGGATTTGGTTGATTAGTCAATAAGACACCACATCTCAGACAACCCCTGAAGGCTCTACAGAAATGATGGGTCAGAAGTTTCAAAGAAGCAGAAAGTGAGAAGATGGGGGGTTTGAGGTTGAGAATGTCCTAACAAGTGTAAGGGACTCATACATAAATAGGGGAATGGGCCAGGCATGGACAAAATGGGCTGGCTTAAAAATGTTAATAAACTTTATTGCATGAGAGTGAGGTTCACACGTGGCACCTCATTAAAAGGTACAATTTTAGTGTGTTTAGTATATCTGAAATGAAGTTTACGCTTTAAATTTCTTTTTGGAAGAACTGATGCCCTTATCCTCTTGCTGGTATAGGTCCTAGAATCTAGAGGGAAGATCTCAGTCTGGCCAGGCAGGATAAACATTTCAGTTTCTGAAGGCTCAGCAACGCCTTTCACCTCTCTCCTTCATTAATTCTGCGGTTCTCAACCTTCCCAAGGCTGCGGCCCTTTAATGTGGTGGTTAGCCCCAACTATAAAATTATTTCTGTTGCTACTTCACAGCTCTAGGTTTGTAACTGATATGAAACGTAATGTCCACATCTGTGTTTCCCAATGGTCTTAGGCGACCACTGTGAAAAGGTCATTTGACCCTAAAGGGCTCTCGACCCACAGGATGAGAAATGCTGTTTTGGTACCTGGATCCAAAGTCGCCAATTAAAACACTGCTTTAAATGAAAAGGGGTGGGGAGTGGGGGTTAGAGCAAGCCTTCAGCTTTGTGGCCACGTGGTCACGACCAATTGCTTCCACTCTTATTCTCAAGGCAAGTTTCATGTATGGGACATGCTTGCTTGTCCTAACTTTTCTCACTTGCGGCTTCACGGGCATCGTTTCGTAGCACAGAAACAAGACACTGACAAAGGGTTCTAAAGCATCAACTTGGCTGTCAGTCATCTCAGGGAAGATGTCCCAGGACTTGAAGGGCGAGCCCTTGGCTCCTCCCCTCCCGGGCTCGGGGAGTCAAATCTGGGGGGGGGGGCAGTTGCACGTGTAAGTCAGGGCAGAGGAGCCTGTCACTAACCCAAATTGTGAGCGCCTGTTCCGCGACCCCTAGAGACAGACCTGGGCACCCCATTCCCGGCCCTCCCCGCGGGTCACCTGTAATTGTAGGCGCTGAAATGCTTGCTCTCTCTCAGCATCGCCCGGTACAGATCTAACACTTGTGCGCGGCTGGAGGCTGCCATGTTGGAAACAAATAAAAAACTAATGACAAAAAAACCAAACAGGTCCTTCTTCCAGGAGGTCCCGAGTTTAAGTGAACGCAAATGGCAAACGATGCAGAAAGCACGCTGGAAAGCAGAAGCAGCGGCTGGGCCTGGCTCGTGGCCTGGGCAGAGTCCCGCGCGCGAGGAGGTGGCGCAGGCAGGGCGGCGGGCAGCTAAGGGGAGGCTCCCGCGTCCGGAAGGCTCTGCGTTCCCACAGACTGGCCCAGCGGCAGAAGGCCAGGCGGTCCAGCCGTCCAGGCACACTCCTCGGGAGTATCCTTACAGGCTCGAACACCGCGGGCTCGCAGCCTGCCCAGCCTGCAACCTTCCGAACCGCCCGGGGGCGTGGCCAAACCTTGGCTTTCTCGGACACCACGCCCCCTACACCGGCCTAGGCCCGGTTGCCCGGGTTACAAAGCGCGCCGCCGTCCTGCCCCTGCCCTGTGCGGCTGTCTTAAACGCTGCCTGACGCGCCGTGAGCGACTGCAAGGGTGATTTTGCTTTGCCTTGGCATGGTCGGCAGCCTGAGGTAATAGGTGTCATCTTGGCTGCGGGACGCAGCTCCAGAGGCGCCTAGTTGACTAGTTAGCGACTTCCTCAAGCACCGGCATCTCTTTGGGTGTGCGGCGCAGGGACCTCGGGCCTTGGCCTCTTCCTGTCAAGATGGCGGCGCCCAGCTCGCACTGTGGGTACTAAGCGAGAAGTTGAGCTATGTGACAGCAGAGCGAGTGTGAGGTCGCATTTCTGACTTCGAAACACCCGCTGTCTGCGTTTCCTTGGGGAACGCTGGGTGAGTGTTGCCCTTGCTGAAGAGGTGTCAGGTTGCCGATTGTTCTGCACTTGGCATTCGGTTGTGACTTTCTCCCGTTTCCGGGATATTCATTTAAGGATTGGACTTTTTTGTTGTTGTTTTGTTTTGCTTGCCTTTGATTTTTGGACACAGGGTCTCGTTTTGTAGCCCAGATTATCCTTGAGCTTTTGGTCAAAGTGCTGAAATTACACACGTGGGAGACATGCAATTCTTCATTTTTATGCTTCTAAGTGCACAGTTTTGTAGCGTGTAAAAAAATGCTAAAAGTTTGGACTTTAGATGTCATGATTAATTAGAGAACCCTTAAGACTTAAGGATTTCCGAGGCATCATTTTAGACTCAAGGCAAAAACTTTTCTCTTGAGCCGCCCCCTCATCCCCTCTTCTCAGAATTCAGCTTTTAAGGACCATCTTGCTAAAGAAGTTTTTTGTTCTAGTCCTTGATCTTGGGGCTCTGAGAAGAGAAGAAGCCTCTGCTAGTTCTGGTTACTGTGTTTGGAAAACCCTGATGTTAGTTTTCGAATCTGGCTTTATATAAACACATTACTAGGAGCCATTTCTTTCATCTTTCTGCCCCCAAAACAGCAATGAGTAATTTTAAATAAGACTAAGATTAAATTAACTCGTGTTCTCAACTGTTTTAGTATGTCTAGTTTTGAAATGATGAATGCTCTATGCGAAGCAACTTGTATTTTCTGGAACATTAGGACAGGGAACTATTTAGTGTTTTTGCAATCTGTTATCCTTGAATCTAAATAGCATTAAAAAACTACTTGTCACAATATAATGACATTTAAAGGTATTAGCAATGCAGTGCTTTTATAAAAATACTTTTACGGTTCCCCTTTCTGACTTTCTCCTAATCAAAATAGTGTTTTAAAATTTAACTTAAAAATTTATTTAAACGGAGCTAGAGAGATGGCTCAGCGGTTAAGAGCACCGTCTGCTCTTCCAGAGGACCCGGGTTCGATTCCCAGCACCCACATGGCAGCTAACAACTGTCTGTAGTTCCAGTTCCAGGCAAACACCAAGGCAAATAAATAAATAAATAAAGTTTAAAAAAATTTATTTAAACAATAAGAGAATTTGCCTCACTATGGCTCCCTTGCCGTTAGGTCAGGTTATTGCCTCAGGTTTAGTCAGATCTGTTAATGTTTTTAAGTTTTTCTTTGTAATTTCTTAAATGGCTGATGGCTATAAAGTGGGTTTTCACATTGTTACAGACTAAGAACAGACCTGTGTTCTCTTGAGGTAATAAACTATTGATTGCTATTGGTATAAAATATAGGGCACCAGGAAAAGCTACATATTGCAAGTTACAGATATAAAAAATTACCAAAATGCGAAGGAAAAATGTTTAAATTGCTTTGACTTGTCAAAAAAGTGGGGAATACATTTCTGCTGTATTGTACTTTAATATTAAAGATGAAATTAGGATAATTACTATGTGGCACTTATACCTAATTACAAGGGAATTAGTTACTAATGTGCACAATAATATGTACATCTAACTGTCTTATCTTCATTTGATCAAATACAGCTTACAGAATTTTTAGAGTTTAAATAGTTCGGGAAGTAGATCTCTCAGTTCAAGGAATGATTGAGATTAGGGAATTGATAGCTTGTTATTGTTAAGTCACACTAGTTAGAGGCTAAGGATTTGGCCTGAGCACCAACAATGAAAGCAATAGACTGTTTAATCACAATAGTTAACCATTATTCAAGAGGTCCTATAGCTAATTCAATAACTTGCAAAGAGGTTGCCAGCTGTTGACTATTGGATTATGTTGCCTCCAATGACATTTTCAATGCTGTTTCCATTTTCTGTAAATGCTTTCAGATCACACATTAGACTTATAGACTTTGGTTTAGAGGTTACCTATTTCTCTTGCCATTTTTTCTTTGTTTAAATAAACTACTATAATTACTTGCTGTAACATAATTAACATTAGTTAACACTATTCCAAGTTTTTATAAACATACTTTGTGATTTTTTTTTTGTTGGTTATCATTGCTTTGAGAGACTAAAAAAAAAAAAAAAAAAAGCAATCTCCCAAACGAAACTAATTTTTTTTCTTTTTGTGCTTACCTTCACTGTAGAAGTTACTTTTTAAATGCAACAACTCTACTGAGATTATAGATAGATTTGGCCTAGAGGCTAAGACTGGACCTTACTCATGTGCTCCTTTATTCTCTTTTAGAACAAAGTCTTATTAGATAATAACTTAACAAATGAGTAACTATTTGCTATCATTTAGCTCTTAAAATAGAAATATTTTTAATACTTAGTTATGAATACCATAATTTTTGGCAATAAACTTTTTTTTGCTTTTTGAGAATTTTCTATTACTATGAGCAATGTAAAGCCATTTACTCTCTTTACAGTTAGATATAACAATGATATGCAAAAAATGTTCTATATTGTAGAATCACGTTATATGGAATTATTGATCTCTGTGCTTATAGATCATAAGCTTGCTCCTTTAAAATGCTGGTCGCTATAATCACTCAACCATAAGCTTGAAGGAATCAGGTGACTTCCATCCCCTTCTCTTTCTTTGAGTCAGAGAGTTAAGGATCCATGCTGTTTTGTGGCCTCACAGCTCCTAATTTATGGTCCTACCTGTGGTGGGATTATGCTAGTAATGTTGTATATATTTGTCCCGCCTATGGGTTTAATAAAAGCTGATTGGCCAGAGGCAGACAGGAAGTGTGCACGGAGCTACCAGGCTAAGAAAACCAGAGGCTAGACACAGATGGCACAGAGTCACTGGATCTGCTAGGAGACACAGAGGAAATGCTGCTGAGAAAAGGTACTGAGCTGCATGGGTGAACAGGATAAGAAAGATGGATTAGTTTAAGAATAGAAAGCTAGCAAATTATATGCCTGGGTCTTATGATCAGCATAAAACTAATGTAAGCGTTTGTATGATTCTGTGATTCTGTGGGACTGCAGCATGTGTTTCTGCAGGACTGGGCTCAAACCTCTGGTCTAGGCCTGGAAAGTCTGTCCCAGAAACTTATTACAACACCTACCCAGTACCTGCATGTTTCTAGTCACTTAGGCTATTCCAGACTAAATCACATGGGAGGATAGAAAAAACATTCAGTTTTTCTTTACTCAGGATTTCTCTGAAGGTGACTCTCTGGACCTTACCATCTTTCCATCCATGATAACTATCTTTTTAAGCTATTCCTCTTAATGAAATGCCTCTGCAGGTTTCAAGGGGAGCCATTTTTTCTCCTTTAAGATCCCAGCATGTTGCCTGTGGTATGATTGGCTCCCCTTCTTATTGCTCTCTTTTTAAAGCCTGATCATAGTGACCTTGGCCTTGTAATAAACCTCATTTCTGGAGAGTAATTTCATGTCATCTCCTTTCCTGAGACAACTGCTGTTTTGGAATATTACTTTAACTATATAAAGATAGTTATTTATTTATGTTGCACTTTTTAAATTATGTAGAGATGTGTTCTGTTTCACTCTTGCCTGCCTATGACACTTGATTGGTCTACCGAAAAGCTGAAAGGCCAATAACTAGCTAGGCAGGAGAAGGATAGGAGGGGCTGCTGGACAGAGAAAAGTAGGAGGAATCTAGGCTTGAGAGAGGGAGAAGAGAATGAGGGGGAAAGAGAGACAGATGCCCGGGGACCAACGGCAGTGCAGCCAGCTAGACGTGGAGTAGGACTTATGGAGTAAAAGAAAGGCACAAAGCCCCGAGGGAAACAGTTTAATTTAAGTTAAAAGAGCTAGTGAGACAAGCATAAGGTAAGGAGGAGCATTCATAACTAGTAAATAAGGCTCATGTGTCATGATTTAATCATGATTTAAGAGCTGGTTGGTGGGCCAAAAGAAAGCCGGCTACCAACTGCAGCCATGCTTTTCTCTAACATTGAAGTACAGTGAGATTTCTGTGATCCATTTCCTTCAGTTGTTTCTTTTCTTTCCCCACAAGGTCTTGCCATGTAGTCTTGCTGACTTGACCCTCACTATGGGGAACATGGCTGTCCCCACACATGTGATGATCCTCTTGTTTCTGCCTCCTGAGCGCTAGAATTCCAGGTGTGCACCACCACACCTAGCTCAACTAAGAGCCTGACCTGAGGGAGCCTGGCCAGAAGGCAGTTGGAAAATGAGTATGAACATGGGAAGTTTGAAAATGTAGTTCCTGATTAAGATATGGAAAAATGGTGGACACAATTTATGTATACATTTTTCTGTGATTTGGAATAACTGCAAGTGAGAAGTAGGATTCCTCTGTCAGAATACAGAAGTGGTTAGTCCTGTACCAGCTTTATTTTTGTATATGTCCTTTTTTTTGCACTAGGTTGTTTCTTCCCCTATGGACAGCAAGTAATATGTGCCAGATGATTTAGTGAGTAGAATTCGTTAACAAGGTACTGGCAACTAGTTCTATTCTGAAGGGGCCTCAAAGTTAGCACAGAACACACCCAGACACCATATTCTCAGCACAAAGGAGATTTATTACCATGGGGAGGATGTGGGTGGAGGTGGCCTCCTTTGGATCTAACAAAACCAGCAGTAGGTAGTTATTTTATTTTTTCAGGAGTGGAGGAGAAAAGGAGGAATCTGTGCTAGGATGAGTTGGTAAGCCCTGATTGGACATGTTATTCATTATAGCCAAAAACTGAAGTTTCATTGTTGGACCTTGATGTTTTGGTAGTTGGATCTTGGTGTTCAGCCTCAGAGATGAGTCAGGCATAAGGAAGGAGCTAGATAAGGAATGGACCTTAGTGGTTTGCTTTAGGGATACATTCTAATGAGTTAGAAGGTCAAGGGAAGGGGGATGGGAAAGTCTGATGGTTCCATGTTTGCTGTCCCATCCCTGGACCTATTGGAGCCCTTCATGTCCTGAGACTTCAAATGATGGACTCTAGGAGCGCTGTAAGCTTCCATCTTTATTTTTTGTGTAGTAGGAAACTGACTAACCTGCTTTTTGTAGTCATTAGGACTTCAGACCATGTTTCTTAGGATTTATGGTTTGAGTGCATTTGATATAATTGCAGTATGGGCTAGAAAGCACAGAGGGTTGTCAAGGAAGAGAGGTTATATGCATTCATGATGCCTATACTACAACTAGAACTACATTCCCTGTGCACTGGATATTTCCAGGGTGGGGAAACACAGAACCCTGAGAATTAGAGTCTTTAAGGTAGAGGTAATGTTTGAGTGGTTGGGAGGATTTAGATTTCACCAGGGCCTTGATGGCAGAGAATTTGGATGTGTGGGTGTGGTGGTTCCTTCTGAGAGGAGGAAAGCTTCCCTTTATCTGGGGGAGATTAATGATAATCCTTTGTTGTAAGATTGGAGATCAGATAACTATAGCTTATAGACTGGTGGGAATGGATTCTTTTCAGAGCTGAGGGTAAAGGGATCTGGTGGGAAGATAGTAGGTGATTTCAGCCAAATAGTCCATGAGCTGATGGGAGAGCTTTTACCTCTAAGGAAAGGGAAACTGAGAGAGTTGATGATTTAGCCAGGATCAGGCAGTTGGAAGATGGGCTCTCGAGGCTGTTGGCTGAGGGTGTATTCTGTCCAGCTATACTGCTTGTCATCTGACTTCGTCATGTACATTATGTTTTTGTGCCATCTCAGGGAATTTGACATTGAATTAGTTTCTCTTTTTAAAGAAGAATTGTTTTCACTTATTTGTGTGTGTATCTCTGTGCCGTGGTGTGTATGGAAGGGTAGAGGAGAGCATTTACAATGTTGTTTTTCTCCATCCTCCATGTTGGTCCCAAGGTTTGATCCCAGATCATCAGACTTGGCAGCAGGCTCTTTTACCTACTAAGCTATCTTGCTAACTCTGATTAATCTTTTTTTGGGATAATGGTAAATTCAGTCACATTCGAATTTTAATTTAATTGGATCCTCTTATACTTGTTAAAGCTAACTCCTCTGTAAAGGAAATCTTTTAAGTATTGAGACTCTGAAGTGTTGATTTGTATGCTTTTTTTGTCTTTTATGATATAATTACATTTCAAATGGAAATGATTTGTTACCTTTTACGTCTCTCTCTTTCTGTGTGTATGTGTGTGTGTGTTTGACACATTTCTGTAGAACATCTTTTCAAATATATTTAAGTAAATCTGTCCTGTTCTCTTTGGTGATTAGGTTCCTTGGCTTGCTGGCAGCAATAATAAAATTGTCAGGCTCTTGTGCAGGATTCTTAATTTTTAACCAATTATTTTCTCCTTTGGTAAGAAAACCATATTTTCTTGCCCCAAATTACCATCAACATGGAAATTCTTTGACAGTAGTAATACTCTTATAGAGTAATGTTATATTTTCATTAATACGTATCAACGATAACTATTATGTCTTGTGTTTCTGGTATTTCACCATGATTCATTAATCAAACTAACTGTGATAAAAATAATAGCTATTAATTATTTGGCTTATTTTCTCTTATTTGAGCTTTGCTAGGCAGTCAGTTTACCAGCATCCCATTTTAGTATTTTTTCTAAAGAAAAATTTGAAGTTGGGATTGGTTCTTTTGATTGAGGTCTAAAAATTGTCACTTCCTATTTGTGTCTACCAGTTGGTGCTTTTCAGAAAACACTTGAGATTTGTACTGCTGACTGTTGATATTTGCCAGTCACTGGAGAAATACTATCTCAGGGTCTTCATGTACTTGACACTTTGTTTGCTGCATTATTTCTGCTACTGTGGATCAAACCCAGGGATCTGGGTTTTCATGGCAAGTGCTCTACCACTGAGCTATATACACTTTTAGCCTGTAGGTCTGATATTGTAATAAATGATTTCTCAGTAGGATAATATGTTTTTGAAATTATGCTGGAGACTGATTAACCAGAGAGTCTATACATAGAGTTCATGATGCTTTGCTATCACAGTGAATACTTGATGTGATTTAATATTTTGTAACTTATTAACCTAAACATTTATTTACTGAGTACAATGGAAGCAATTTAGCTTGGTAAACTTGTTATGTGTGTGCACTTGTTAGCTTGAATTAGCTAATAATGTTTAAGAGTAATAAGAGCCTGTCTTTTGTGAAATGGATTACAGTAATATTGGCAGATAGTACTACAGAGTTAGCTTCAGTTAATGAGGATAACCTTATTGGGAGTATTGCCTTCATAATAATTATTGGAGGAAAGTAAGTTAAGAAGTAGTGATATTGGAGAAAGCTTAGCAAATAGCACACTGTCTTCCTGAAGTTTTTGAGACATGGATTCTCTATGTCAAATTTCTATTACTTAAACAGTAATAACATTACTTAAACATGAAACAATCAGATTATAAAGAGGGAAGGTTTGGTTTGCATTGTGGTTTTGGAGATTTTAGTTGTGACTGACTTTGCTTTAAGTCTATGAAGGCATCTCATAGTTTGAGAGTCTTAGGGTTACTTTTCCTGAAACATCATGGTCAAACTTGGGGAAGAAAGGATTTATTTGTCTTATGCTTTCAAATCACTGTTTATGATTGAAGAAAACCAGGGCAGGAACCTAGAGGCAGGAGCTGAAGCGAGGGTCCTGGAGGAGTGCTCCTCACTGGCTTGTTCCTCATGGCTTGCTTAGCCTGCTGTCTTAAAGAAGGCAGGACTACCAGCCCAGGATGGCACCATCCACAATGGGTTGGGCCCTCTCCCGACAATCATTAATTAAGAAAATGCCCCACAGGCTTGCTTACAGCAGCATTTTGTGGAGGCATTTTCTAAATTGAGGTTCCCTTCTCTATGAGGTTTCTAGATGTGTCAAGTTGACATAAAATTAGCCAGCACAGTAAACACAAGATGCGATATGAAAAAGAGAGGAAGGAGAGGATTGATATCCCACAATCCTTTTTAGAGACATATCCCAGTGTCCTAAAACCTTCTACTGGACTCCTCCTTCTTTGTGGGCCAATCACCTCCCAATAGTGTCTCCTGAGGTCTAAGCCTTTTAGCATATGTGCCTTTGAGGTGCATCACAGATCCAAACTATGACAGGCAGAACTATCTATTTCTAATCTCCCAGGTATTTGAAAAAAAGTGCCTTTTCCTGAACACCCACCATAGCCTAAATCCTTTACAAATGCCATTTGCACAGGCTTGTTGTTTTGGTTGAGTGAGGTTTCCATTGCTGTGATAAAGACTAGGCCCAACAGCAGTGTGTGTGTGGGGGAGGGGAAGGGTCTATTTCAGTTCAGTTTATAGACTTGTACTGGACTCATACAGAGGCCATGGAGGAGTGCTGGCTTGCTCAACTTGGCTTCCACAGTCTGCTTTCTTACGAGTGCCTGTATCCTGCTAAGGGGTAGCATCAATCATAGTGAACCACGCCCTTCCACACCATTCATTAATCAAGAAAATGCTAGAGACTTGTCTAGACACCAGTTTTATGAAAGCATTTTCTTAAGATTCCCTGTTCTCAGATGACTCTAACTTCTGTTAGATTGACCAAACCCAAGTCCCTCTTTTGTGTGTGTATGTGTGAATTCTGAGGAATGAACTCACGGCCTCTGTAGTACTCTTCAAAGTGCATAGATTGAGTTCTACTAATAAATACAAATAATTGTATCTACTTGTATTTTATATTGTTTTGAGACCAGATATCTGTTAAATTGCCCCAGCTGGCCTGGAAATAGCTCTGTAGGCCAGGATGTATGATCATCTTTTCTCAGCCTCCAGATTGACTGAGATTACAGGCCTTCACCACCAGGATGGGAAGTCCCAACTTTTTAAAGCCCCCAAGAAAGCAGTTTTTGATTTGTCATTTATAAGAAGCCTGCCTGGGGGCCACTAGACCTATCCAAGCTGAATTTTGATGCCTATCTGCTCTGAACCTTGCTGAGAAGTGTTCTCAAGTAGTCATTTGTAGTGTTTATTATCTTTTTCTGTGTCCTTGAGAGCTGTTTAAAGAGAAGCTGTTTGTTAAAGGGTCAGTCCATGGTATGTTCTTTAGATATATACGAATTATTTTCATTACACTACAGTTGTTTCTATGAGCCTCTGAAACACTGCAGCACTTTCAGGATCTAGTCTGAACTCTCAGCATAGCCTGCAAGGTCCTGTTGTCCCTGGCCAATTCTCCAGCTCACTCCATCCATTATTGCTTTAATATGAGATTTTCTAGTTCTTTTGAACTTCTCTTTTCTCTGTTTTGGACCTGCCCTGGGGCTAATCCACCTACCTGCCTAGCTCTTCCTTCTTATCTCAGTTAATAGATACTACGAAAACTTACATTCTTTACCTGAAACACATCCTCCTCTGTATTGTGCCTCAGGATTGGGAGAGTGACCCACGCCTGTGACATGAGGGTTCAAAATCCAGATGGAGCCTTCTGATTGGCTGGTTTGTGTGACATTGCCAATGATCTGATTTTTTTACATGACATATATATTTAATAACAAGCTAAAGTATATATATCATATGTCAAGTAATAGAGCATTATATAATGCAACATTTTACTTTAATTTGAACCAAGTGAACATTATCTAATGCCATATTAAATTATATCATATATTATAATATATACTATTTTTTATTTAAGAAGGGATGAAGAATATATGTTCTTTTCCCTAACACATTTTTTTCAATGTCTGCTTAATCTTGAGGTTTGCAACCTATCTTTTTTTTTTTTTTTTAAACCACCAATAGTTCTTGGGTGCTTGTCTCTAGAACCTGAGAAGAGGACAGAACTTCTGCAGAAGGGGTACCGACCAGTCTATTTTTTTCATTCATTGTCTTCATCGACATGGATGTTCATCCATCTTCGAGGCAATACATTCTCAGGGATAGGGTTGTGATTATTTAGTTTGAGTCGATCCCTTAACCCTTAGAAGCTCCTCTTAGTGGGTAGGTGTGAAAGTCGGGGATGAGTACATTGGTGTAGGCTACACATGCTAAAGTCTACATAGTAATCTAAGCAGGGGAGTTATTTGTTGTAAAAAGCAACAAAATTCACTAGAGTAGTCTTGCTAGAGTTGCATGCTTCTTCATGATTGGTATTGTTCTTGGCTGTTAGGCTGGAAATTTGAGAATGGCTGGAGACTGTCTCTGATTACCATCATTTCCCCAACACTTTGTATTTAGCTTTGCACATAGTGTTTGATCAATGAACATCAGTGATTGAATGAACTAATCAATCTAAACCCTCAAATGACTCATCTGTAAAAATTATCAGGTGAATTTGACATACTTTTAGTGGCTATGAATTTGACGGATATCTAGTTGGTCATGAATTCGACAGAATTTAGCTGCCCTTCTTCCTGACCACTGCCTAGGTCCTGAAAATGTGATTCAACACCCCTTTAAGTCATCTGCTTTTTCCAGCTTGCCCCCACCTCTTAAACATTCCCCAGAGCTGTCCCAGTGTATGACCCTGTGGGGAACATTTTACACCCAAACCATAATAGTGCCCAAAATAAAATTGACTGTCTTGTTTCAGCTTTGCTAAATTTTGGTTTACAATTTACTGCTACCAATTTTGAGGTTGTCTTTGCTACTTAGAAAGTTCTGGGATATTTTTATGCATTTGTTGTTCAAAAATCTGTTATGCATACACATGGACTAAGCTCCTTTTCTCTTAAGAATGTTTGTACACAAAAGCATCTCTCTAGAATAATCATTCATCTCCCACAGTTTTTGCCTGATTCAGAATGACTTAGATTAAATGTTATGTCTTGAATGAACTGTGCTCCAGTTGTTATTTGAATCATACCCTTATGGTTTTAGCACTTATGATACCTTGTTCTTTCCCATTATACAGTGATATTTCTGTATAATGGTAGATTATTTGGTGTCGCAGAGACTTGCTGAAGAATAATTATATTTATTATTATTAAGTAGGAAGCTTTGCAGTGTCAAATATTTGTGCCTTTGATGCTAGGAGCATATTAAAAGGAATGGGTATGCTGATGACTTTGATTGGAACATAGATGACTTTAAGGGGTACACAGATGTTTATGAGCAAATGAAAATTTTATAGATGATTTTAGAAAGTACATTGGCTAGAAGATTAATTCCAAAGGTATTGGAGAATCAGTACTGTGGTGACACCAGTCCAAAGTTGAGCAGACAGTTATTGGGTATAAATCTTTGCCCATCCATTGTTGTATAAGGTTGTGGTTCTGAGTCTCTTGTGATAGATAGTTCTTGTTAACAGGTATTTGGGTCCAAGATCCTGTTCAAAAACCAAAGCTAAGGAGGTAGATGCATCTCCCACTCTTCTATGCAAGGAGGGAAGCAGGGGCTGTTTGATGTGATCCTTATTTGTAGATATGTATATATTGATGTTGAAGAAGTGATTGATGTGCATGTTTCTTTTTTTATACACCGGTTTCTCTTCTATTTGAACTATTATAGTAAATTCATATAAGCTATTGTTACATGTTGGTTTTAACAGCTGTATATATCAGTTGGGAAGCTCACTTTTCTTCTGTCAATCTGTGTCAGTTATTTACTAACTAATGGTATAGTTCACCCATTTGTTGCATAATTTACTTACAGAGTTTTTGACAAAGACTTTCTGTATGACTTTCAATCTCATTTAATATGTTTTCTCTGCTACTGAGTATCTATCTGTATCTCTACTGAGTGCTCTCTGAGTCTTGGCCAGCTGATAGCACTCCTAACATTGAGAAGAATGTTACAGTCCTCACATGAAAGAGCAGGAGGTAAGCCTACAGCTCTCATTCTTTTTGCTTTTTTTCTTTTCCCCGTAGGTTTTCAGTTTATAATCAGGGAATGTTAATAGAGGAGTTAAGGGTCACATTAGTAAAATTAGACTGCCTGAATCTCCATTAGTAGCTTATTGTCTCCTTCTCTGTCAAATATTGCAGAAGGAAATAAATTCGAACTATTGAGGAAAGAAGCTCCCTTCCACTCGATGCCTTTCTGGTGGTTTTTGAATGGGTCCTTTAAAGAATATCTGACTCTTGAAGAGGAGACTAGAGTCCAAAACACAGGCGGGGCAGTGAAAGTAAATTCAGATTTCTTCAGCATCCACCGATGCTGTGCTCTTTACCCACATGCCACTTTCAGTTCCTAATTAGAACTCTGAAGAAAGTAGCACTTTTGTTGCCTGATAGACAAGAAGTGGAAGCTTGCAGGGACTTTACTATCTGGAGGTGTTGGAGCTGGACTTTGAACTCAAGGTCACTGGACCCTGAAGCCACAGTCATCTGTCTGCTCAGGGGTTTGGATTCTTTTTTGGGTAAGTATTCCATTCTTCCCTGAGGTAGGATGGCCTAGCCTCTCAGGCTTTTTTCTTTGATGTTCAGATTCACTCTGTCTGCTTCAGAGTTTGGTATGGCTGGCCATAGTGTGTAGCACAAAAGCAAAGAGTTTTCTATAATTTTCCATCAGCTGCTGTTCTATACAGTAGAAACTGAAGGAATATTGCCAAACTCTTTTTATGAGGCCACAATAACCCTGATGCCCAAGCCACTCAAAGATGCAACAAAGAAAGAGAATTACATGCCAATTTCCCTCATGGACATCAATGCAAAAATTCTCAACAAAATTCTGGCAGACCAAATCAAATCTAACAACATATAAAAAAAAAAATCATTCACCACAATCAAGTAGGCTTCATCCCAGAAATACACGGATGGTTCAATATATGAAAACCTGTAAATGTCATCTATCGTATAAATAAACTGAAGGGAAAAAACCACATGATCATATCCTTAGATGCTGAAATAGCCTTTGACAAAATCCAACACTCATTTATTTTTTTAAAAAAAATTTTTTTTTATATATTTATTTATTATGCATACAGTTTTACAGAAGAGTGCGCCAAACCTCATCATAGATGGTTGTGAGCCACCATGTGGTTTTGCTGGGAATTGAACTCAGGACCTCTGGAAGAACAGTCAGTGCTCTTAACCTCTGAGCCATCTCTCCAGCCCCCCAACACTCATTTATAATAAAAGTCCTGGAGAGATCAGGAATATAGGGAAAATACCTAAATATAATAAAGGCAATTTACAAAAAGCCGATAGCCAATATCAAACTAAATGGAGAAAAACTCCAAGCAATCCCACTACAATTAGGAACTAGACAAGGCTGTATTCTCTCCCCTTACCTGTTCAATATAGTTCTCAAAGTTTTAGCTAAAGCAACAAGAGAGCAAAAGGAAACTAAGGGGATACAAATTGGAAAAGAAGAAGTGAAATTATCCCTGTTTGCAGATGATATGATTGTGTACATAAGTGACCCACAGCATTCTACCAGGGAACTTCTACAGCTGATAAACACCTTCAGCAATGTAGCAGGATACAAGATTAACTCAAAGAAATCAGTAGCCCTCCTATACACTAAAGATAAAGGGGCAGAAAAAGAAATAAAGAAAATATCACCTTTTATAATAGCTACAAATAGCATTAAATACTTCGGTGTAACTATAACCAAGGAAGTAACAGATCTATCTGTTTGACAAAAACTTTAAGTCTCTGAAAAAAAGAAATTGAAAAAGATAGAAGAAAATGGAAAGATCTCCCATGTTCCTAGATAGGTAGGATCAACATAGTCAAAATGACAATCTTACCAAAAACAATCTAGAGATTTAATGCAATTCCCATCAAAATCCCAACACAATTTTTACAGACTTTGAAAGAACAATACTCAATTTTATTTGGAATAACAGGAAAGCCAGGATTGCCAAAACAGTTTTACTTAACAAAAGAACCTCAGGAGGCATTACCATTCCTTACTTCTAATTATACTATAGAGTAATAAAAACAGCCTGGTACTGGCATAAAAACAGACTTGTGGATCAATGGAATTGAATTGAAGATCCCAGTATTCACCCACACACCTATAAACACCTGATTTTTTACAAAGAGGCCAAAAATATAGAATGGAAAAAAGATAGTATTTTCAACAAATGGTTTTGGCATAACTGGATGGTAGTGTGTAGAAAATTGCAAATAGAGTCAAACCTATCACCCTGCACAAAACTCAAATCTACATGAATCATAGACCTCAACATAAACCCAGCTACACTGAACTTGATAGAAAAGAAAGTGGGAAATATCTTTCTGGCTTCAGAAAAGGGGAAGATTGTTATAGCTGTGGCATTTTGAGAAACAGTGTATTGATTACTTCTTGTGCATGGGATAGTGAGCTAAACCATGCTTCTCTTCACCATCAGCAACTTGTTTGTGGTTGACACAGCTCTCAGTTTTGAATCCCTCATTTCCTAGCTTTTCTTTATTACTTATATCCTGAAAAAGCCCTGACAAAACATAATGAGCTGTGTTTTACAGATGTGAAAATGGGAGCTGAAAGTATTCACACTTGAGCCAGTACTACATAGCTTATTGATGGTGAAGCTGGGATTTGAACTCCAGTGTGTCTGACTGTAAGCCACAAGTTTACTCCTGTTATGCTTCTGTGTCAGAGAAAGGGTTTGAGTCATCTTGAAAATCATGTTGGGTTTGTCAGTTTTCAGGTCCTGGCTATACTAACTGACAAAGGGAACCATTTCTGGTTTTACTTGTCTACTGGTTTTCTACGTTGGTCTTTTAGGCAGCCAAGAAAAGCCTATCAATACCGGGGCCCTACTTGTACCAAAGGTCAGAAATATGTAGAAGGGTTCAGTCCACTAGAGCAAGTTGTTATTTAATGAAAACTCAGAGCCAGATATTGGAGAAAAGCTGGAATATCAGAGAAAGGAAACAGACTGTAGTCAATTCTTGCCCAGCCAACTTCTCAGGCCGAACAGTGTAAAGGCTATCTTTAAGAGTCCTCCACCTGGCTGGTTCCTCCTACGGAATCCTGAACCTCTGCTTACACCTGCCTTAAATATCTTCTCTGCCCAGTTGTTTCACTTCTGGGTTCAACTCTACATCATAATCCTAGAGCTAGGATTAAAGATGTGAACTACTATTGTTTGGTTGTTAGGCCTTGAACTCAGAAACACAAAAAGATCTCTGTTTCCTGAGTAATGGGATTAAAGACGTGATTTACCACTCTCTGATCCTCAAGGCTTGATTGTTGGAGATTCTGTTCTTTGATATTCCAGGCTGATTTTATTAAATATAAAATATATCACCACAGCCTGTCTTTGGTAGTGAGGCTCTTATCTTAAAACAAAACAAAACCCCCTAAACTACCAAGGCTTCAGGGACATTATGTCATCAGGCCCAAGTAGCTGCCTGAAATGGCAGAAGACATTTGTGTTTGTTCATTGCCCCTGTACCTGTCTGCCAGTGCCATTTCTTATTAGCCCTGTAATATTGAACCTCTGAGTTCAGGAGGATGATGCAGATGCCTGTGTGCTGAGGACTTCCCTTACTGAGCCCCTCGGGAGAGAGGTTACTCCTAAGGCAGAGTGAGCCCTTTACTAAAAATTTCCCTCTCTTATTAGGCAGTTTTTAGGATTGATCTTGCCTTTAATCCTGCGACATATCACAGCGAGTATTACACCATGACTTCTTACTATGCAATTTAACTAGTCTTCTCTTAATGTATCTACCTTATTTTTTTTAGTTATTTAACAGCAAATCCATACAGCCAAAGCAGATGGTGCAGGTACAGCGGCCTGGATTTATATCCCTACTTGCCAGGAAAATACTTTTTTTATTTTTTCCTTTGAGAAAGGGTTTCTCTTTCTTGAACTCAAAAGGATGTAGCTCTGGTTGTCCTGGAACAAGCTCTATAGACCAGGCTAGCCTTGAACTCACAAAGGTTTTCTTACCTCTGCCTCCCCAATGCTGGGATTACATCATTGCCTGGCCAGGGAAATACTCTAGCCAGACTTTATGCAGAAGATGTGAAGGTAAGTTAGGAGCTTTCTCAAAATGACCACTACTTCTGGCTTTTCACTTCTGTGGTGGTTTGAATAAAAATGGCCCCTATATGCTGATGGAACTGTTTACAAGGAATAAAAAGATTCCATGGCCTTGCTGGAGGAAGTGTATCACTGGAGTTTGAAAAAGCCTGCACCAAGCCCTGTCTCTCCCACTCTCTTTGTGCCCCACTGTCCATCAGGGTGTAGGTCTCAGCCACTGCTTCAGCACTGTATGTGCTTCTGCTCTGATGATAATGGACTATTGAAATTGCAAGTATGTTCTGTTATTAGAGTTGTCTTAGTCATAGTGTGTCCTCACAGCAATAGAACACTAACACAACTTCTTTGCAAAATACTACAATTTTTATCATCTCAAAATTTAGCCTACAATGAAATATCTGTGGAAATCTCAACACTTGAAAAGCCTAAGGGTGGGTATGGCCTCCTGAGTTGCAGTTATGTGCTAGTTGCAGTCTGAACTGCAGAAATAGCACTTGGAATACACAGCAGGGCATTTTATGAGTAGGGTACTAAGTGTTTCATGAATTCAAAGCTAAATCAAACAACTATGGACAATTTGAGAATCAGTTTGAGGCGTCTTGGCCCTTGATACTCTTGAAAATTTGTGAATTGTCATTTGAAGGCAGTGGGTGATTCTTGCTCCACATTATAGTCATTGGGTGTTTGTAACATTATTGTCAGGAAACTGATCAAAGTAATTGGAGGTTGTACATAAAATAGGAATATTTTAAAATAGCTTTCCACTTAGTCTGTTGTTTAGGAAAAGTTGAGAACTGATTAATTTAGTACTGCCCCAGGATATGAGCCTTCTATGAAATCACAGCCATAGCCTATGCCTGGTCTAGGGATCCTGCAGTGCCAACCTTGGGAAATCTTTGAAGTAAGAGCCTCTTTGTACTCTTCACCATTTTCTTAATAGATGTTAGCAAGTACCTCTTTTTAATGCACAGTAAAAGATCTCAAAATGAGCTTGGTCTAGTAGCACATGTTGTAATCCTTGGTTTGTACATACTTGAGAGATGGGAGCAGGAGGATTGCCAGTTTCAGGCTTGCACAAGCTGTGTAACATGTTTTAGATTAGCAGGAGCAGCTTGGGCCTTGTTTCAAAATAGAAAAATATGCGTTCAGTGTCCAGCAATGATGAAAAAATATTTGGTATTGAATATTGATTCTTTTAAAGCATAGGCAGCCTATGACTTGGGTGAGTTTTATGGAATTTACTATGGTACAAAACCAGTATGCATTTACATTGAGTTGAGTCCATAGAAATGTTTATTTAGAGTTTCGAATTTGAATCTCTGCAGGGCCAGGGATGTGTGGGAAGATCTTCTCTTGGATGCTGTGGATCAGCAGTGAGCCCCCAGTCAGCTCGCAGTCACCAGGAGAGAGAGAGAGAGAGAGAGAGAGAGAGAGAGAGAGAGAGAGAGAGAGAGAGAGAGAGAGAGAGAGAGATGCTACAGTGTGCTATGCTGCTTAGGGGGTTTAAATGTGTTTTCATATTTTGGTAATTTAAAATTCCCATGTCCTATTAATTATTTTCTCCTTACTGTGTTAAATACCTGACACCCCTTACAAAAAAAGAAGAGTTTACATTGGCATATAAATTGAGGGCTTATGGTTCATTTCTTCATAGAAGTTATGGTAGCTAGACAGCTGGTCATGTTGCAGCTGTAGTCAGAAAGAGGAGAGAGATGATGCTAGTTTGCAGCTGCTTTTTTTTTTCTTCCTATTTTATTAATTTCTGGATGCCAGACCATGGAGTAGTACCACTGTGTATATTCATGTTGGATCTTCTTTCCACACTTAGACCTTTCTGGAAACACCATACAGACAGGTTCAGCTGTGTGTTTTCTAGGCCATTCTACATCATGTCAAGCTGACAGAGTAGATCAGTGGTAGGTCATTTGTGCATGAGTTTCCCGGGATGTAGCCCTTTTAGGAGTAAAGGAGCAGCAGCACTCCAGCTTCAGTTTATATGAATTGTATTTCCTTAGTGATGCATAGACTGCCGTGCACTACTACTGAAACAGAGATGTACCTGCCTCAAACCTGGCTGTATCATCCTGCAAGTGTTGGCTGTCAGGGTTTAGGGAAAGAAGATGTCTTGACACTCCACCAGCTGGGCAGGACCAGGGTTTCTTTCTACCTTCATGTTTCTATCTCTATAAACCATGCAGCCCAGGGACAAGATTTAATTGATATGCCTTGAAATAATGTCCACCTGGAGCCACTCTGTTCACCACCCAACCTGAGAATACTATGGTGCAAGGAGGTTATTTACTGCTTTTGGTATTTAAGCCTGATTCACCTGGCTGCTTCTCTGTAACATTGACTTTCTCTGCTCCTTCATTATTTGTTGACATAGGAGTGGGATACAGCATCAGGAAATGAATGCATTACTTTTATTCACAGCTTGTGCCTTTGCAGAGGTTGCTGGCTCACAGTGTTTTCTTTGGCACTGGTCAGGTGCAGACGTTTGCTTTGGTGTAGTCATCTACTCAGTACAAGCCAGGTGTAGACCTTTGACCTTTGAAAGACTTAAACCAAAGCCCAACCAAAGTGATCCTGTGGAACTGTAGAGGGGCTTTCATTTGAAGTGAAGTAGATTGGCTCCAGAGGTTCAGAGGGGCCTCTCTGAGGAAAGAAGATGGGTAAGAGTTCCAGTTGAATGATTGCAGATACATGTTTTCTTTTTAAGTTACAAGAACACATCTGGTTACAGGAAAGGTACAACTTCAGAGCAGAGTGTAGCAGAACTTGTTAAAGTTAAGCATGCCTGCGCCCAAATGCCTTTCAAAATGTTTTTATTTTATAAATAATCTCCATAGGGTGTAAAGTGGGCTGGAAATACTAAAGTGGAACTGAGTTCTTGTATAAAAGCATCTTATTAGAAATACCAGGTTTAGAGTGAATGGTTTTCAGGTATTTAGGGTACTTTGATTGTCTGCTGGGTGTTTAACTTATAAAGTGGAAGAATTTTGCCCTTTTTACTTGCTCAGCACTCTGTCCCCACGTATAATCCGAACACCATTTTGCTAATCTTCACACTTCTTGTTTTAAGGAATATCTTAGCCTGTTTCCAATATTCCTACTTGAGTAAATGAGGGAAGTACTGAGAAAAGAGGAATTTATCAGTTGGTATTTTCATCCAGCTGTTGAAACTATTTGTTAGTTATCCAAAGCATTTCTTCTTTAAGGTATAGTACATCTCTTCCTAATCCAAATCATAACCTAAACAAAGGCACTAGCTGTTGACATTTTCAGCAGTTAGCTCATTATGATCTTGAAATGCAGGAGGACTGATTAAGACTATGGAAATCTCCAAGGAGTCCTGCTCTCCCCAGCTCACATGGGCTGCAGCCAGATCTACTTCTGCTGTTCTTTCTTCATCTAAGCTGAAGTGAGAAGTCTGCCCTTTATTTACCCTTAGGGCGCTGTAGAGCAGTGGTTGTTGCACAGATTCTGGTTGTATTAAAAGAAACTCAGCCAGATATGAGGAAAGGCTGAAATATCAAAGAAAGGAAACACCACAGCTATCTTCCAGCTTCCTCAGCCTCCTAGTCACTTCTCTCTTTTTTTTTTTTAAACTTTATTTATTTATTTATTTATTTGCCTTGGTGTTTGCTTGGAACTGGAACTACAGACAGTTGTTAGCTGCCATGTGGGTGCTGGGAATCAAACCCGGGTCCTCTGGAAGAGCAGACGGTGCTCTTAACTGCTGAGCCATCTCTCCAGCCCCTCCTAGTCACTTCTCATGCCTCATCTGTCTTTGTATGCCTGCCTTAAATAACTTTTTTGCCCAGTTGTTTCACATCCAGGTTAAGATTAAAGGTGTGAGTTATTACTATTTGGTAGTTAGGCCTTGAACTCACAGAAACAAGAAAGATCTTTGTCTCTGGAGTTATGGGATTAATGGCTTGGCACCTCCTCCGCCTGTTTGGGAGCCTGGAACTCCTTCTGTAAACCAAGCTGGCCTCAAACTCAGATCTGCTGGGATTAAAGGCATAGGTCACCACTCCAGTCTTTCCCCATGCTGGGATTAAAGGTATGAGTTACCACTCTCTGATCTTCCTGGATTGACTGTGAGTAGATCTCTTCTCTGATATTCCAGATTGATTTTATTAAATCTATAGCATGTCACACAAGTGGTCTCAACCTGTGGGTTGCGACCTCTTTGAGGGCTGAATGACCCTTTCACAGGAGTCATTTCAGACCACTGGAACACACATATTTACATTATGATTCATAACAGTATCAAAATTGTGGTTATCAAGCAGCAATGAAAATAATTTTATGGTTGGGGTCACCACAGCATGAGGAACTTGCTCAGAACTCTGTCCCCACGTATAATCCGAACACCATTTTGCTAATCTTCACACTTCTTGTTTTAAAGAATATCTTAGCCTGTTTCCAATATTCCTACTTGAGTAAATGAGGGAAGTGCTGAGAAAAGAGGAATTTGTCTCTCATATCTATCACAGCATTAGGAAGGTTGAGAACCACTGCGGTTTAAGAACATTTTCATTCCCCTCCTTTGACATTCTGAAACAGTGATAAATGTAACAATCTGATAATTTATTCAGAATGTCCATGTTAGTGATATTTTACTTGAAAGAAGGTCAATTTTAATTAATGAAATATGTTTGGACAGAAAGTCTCTGCCTGTGAATATTTTATGTGTGGATTTAAAGTACGTTCTTTAGCGTTATCATTTACAGCTCTTACCCTCTTGTTAATTTATTTTATGTCTTGTTCAAAAACAAAACAAAATAAGCACAAAACTGAAAGCCTGTCATGGCACATTTCTTGAGTTTGATTTTTCATTTGGAGGGGATAAAAATCAAATGCCTGAATTGTATTTGGAAGGCTGAGAGTGGATTTTGTTAGTGACCTGATGACCCTTTGCTATTTGTAGAGGCAGACTTCACTCAAATTCCCCAGAATGATTATCCCAGACCCTTTCATTTCTAGACTGTTACTCATCGTTGGTGACATAGTACTTTATGGCCTGCTGCCCTCTAAGCTATAGGTCATAGTAGATCCTAGTCCTTTTTACTGTTTATCTCACTCTTCATGGTCTCATGTAGTCTGTACCAAAGAGTCTATGTAGTCACTCCTTAAGCTTTATTGTGCATCTGGAATTGGACTGATTGGACTGATTGTAGCCTGGAAATCTTTTCCCAAATTGTACTGTTTTAAGTATGCTTACAGTGAGCTGCCTGGCACTAGACTCTCTGAAGTTATTCTGCAGTGGGCATTCATTTTCATCTCTTCCGAGGTTTGCTTTCCTGCTTGGGTTACTGCAGGGACCCCCTTAGACAGGCACTGAGGGATTGCAGGGTTTAAAGTTTGTCATCAGCTTAGTCTTCTAAAGGCTGAGAACTTCTTAGCATCCCTACCCCCATCCCCATAGTGGCTGTGCAGAGAGGGGCCTACCACATTGCAGCCAACTTGTAAAGATTGTTCACCCTGTTATGTCACTTTAAGCAGCTTGATGCTGTTGAAGACTGGGAGGTTGTTCACCTGTGGTGAAATAGTAAGAGCTCAGCCTGTGATGAAAGTATCCCATTGCCCATGTTAATAGTGGCATGGAAAGACACTGCCAGTTAAAATTCACAGTAATTTAGAAGCACATTTAAGCTCTTCTTTTCTCTGTTAAGAAACAGCAAAATTAATAGCTCTTCCAGTACATGCACACTGACAAGTTGATACTTCAAGAAATGAGATTACAAAAAGACAGGTGATTTAAAGGAAGAAGGATGGCTGCCTTGGGTTATGTATGAGCTGTGCTCTAACTTCCCCATGGAATAGATTCGAGTGTCAGTTAAATACTTTTCTTGGTGTTTCAAGTTAATGAGACAGCTACAAAAAATGTACAAAATTTAGTGTCTAGAATATGCTTAGCCATTCCCATGCTGATTATCATGGTACTCATTTTTTTCTGGTACTTGAAATCTTGTCTTTTTGAAGACTTGTGTCTGAACTTGGTTTAAGCCTTGCTTCCTTAGACATGCTTCCTGAGGCATTTTTTATCTAAAAATATGGTTTCCCACCCCTATCTTTAAGGTTTCTAATATTCTCTTGCTTAGATTACAGCACTCTTTCCTGGTCTGTGTCTGTAGTTAGCACAGTGCCCATCACAGACAGGTACCCAACAAACATTCATTGAAGGAAATAGGAAAATGATATATTTCAGAGAAAAGGCTCTTAGGTGTGGTGAGTAGTTCTAGGGGAGTATCCAACAGACAGGCTGCTGATAGACTTGTTCTTTATTTTGCTCTAGAATGCCGGCCACCAATACAAGTGTCTTTGCAGTGCTGGCGGCATGACTGGAGCAGAGGGACAGACTTTCTGTTTTATATCATTTTAATTAACTAGTCACAGATGGACAGTGATTACTGATAACCCATATCTTCAGGATGACATTTTATTGATTTCTGACAATTAAAAATATTGTCACTGATTACTATGCCAGCAAATACTAGTAATTTCTTGAGACAGAAAGGATGTGTAAAGGTAGTAAGTACTATCTGTGTAACTTATTTTCTATATAGTTAGTTGTTAGGTTGTGTGTTTGACTTGAAATTTGTAGATATTACAGTCTTCATATTAACTTAGGACTTTGTTTTATTGCATTTTCTTCTAGTCATTGTTTTTTTATTATTTTAATTGCATCATATTAATTTCTGGACCTATCCTGAGCTTAAGTTTGAGAGACTATGCCTTTCAATAAAGGGTTGATTTATTTTGCATTTAGGTGTTCTGCACGTTCATTTATGTGGATTATTGTTTAAGGTATGGCTGTGACTAGCCACATGGATTGATTGATCTTAGAGTTTTCAAGTGAAGAGTAAGCTTTAACAGGAGAATTGTCACATTGAACTGGACTAACATGTTAGCACTTGAAAGTAAAGGTAAGGTTTTTTTTCTTTTGTACTCTTTTTTTTAAAATTTCTTTATAAAATAAAGTCTTTTTACCCTGCTATGTCCTTTTTTCTCTTGCTCTCCCCCCTTTTCCCCCCCAATCCCTTCAGGTCAGCCTTCAGCCTCCCTCCTCCCCATCTCCCCATCCCCTCCCCCCCCCAAAAGGGCAAGAGGTCCCAAGGTGGATCAGCTCATTGTAAAGGTAAGATTTAATGAGGAATTAGAGAACAGACTTTTTTATTAGATTTGCTCAGGTTAGCCACGTTCCGGATGATGTAGTATAGAGTGATAGTAGGTTTGGAGTATCTGTCTTAGGCTGCTGTTGTGTTATATTGTCTTATTCCAGTCTTCAAATAAGAGATGAAAAAAGCTTAGAGTTGTACCTTTTACTTCATTAAAATCGAATTAAAGATAAACATACTGTGTTAAACTGCATTAAAGATAAACATTGTAGCCATGTTTTAACAATGGATGTTGCTCTTAAATTCCTTTTTTTACCAAGCTGTTCAGGGGTTGTGGTTTGCAGCCTAGTATTTTTTGCTTTATGTCTAAAATCCACTTATGAATGAGTACATACAATGTCTTTCTTTCTAGGCCTGTGTTACCTCACTCAGCATATTACTCTCCAAATCTATCCATTTGCCTGCAAATTTTAGGATTTTTTTTCTGCTGAGAAGTATTCCATTGTATAAATGTATCACGATGTTTTAATCCATTCTTCAGTTGAAGGACATCTAGGTTGTTTCCAGGTTCTGGCTATTACAAATAATGCTACTGTGAACATAGTTGAGCTAATATTCTTGGGGTGACAATGTGCATCTTTTAGGTATATGCCCAATAGTGGTATTGTTGGATCATTGGGGAGATCGATTTCCAGTTTTCTGAGGAACCACTATACTTCTTTCCAAAGTATCTGTACAAGTTTACACTCCCACCAGCAATGGAGGAGTGTTCCCCTTGCTCCACATGCCCTCTAGCATAGGCTGTCTTCTGTGTTTTTGATCTTAGCCATTCTGACAGGTATATGATGGTATAATTTGCATTTTTTGATGGCTAGAATGTTGAGCAATTTTTTAAGTATCTTTTAGCCATTTGCAATACTTCTGTTGAGAATTTTCTTTTTAGCTTAGAACTCCATTTTTTAATTGGATTATTTGGGCTTTTGGCCTCCAGTTTCTTGAGTTCTCTGTATATTTTATTGATCAGCCCTCTGTCAGTTTTAGGGTTGGTGAAGATCTTTTCCTATTCTGTAGGTTGTTGTTTTTGTCTTATTGACTGTGTTCTTTGCCTTGCAGAAGCTTCTCAGTTTAGGAAGGTCTCATTTATTAATTGTTTTTCTTAGTGTCTGTGCTACTGGTGTTACATTTAGGAAGTGGTCACCTGTGCCAATGCATTGAGGGTATTTCCCACTTTTTTTTTTCCTATCAAGTTCAGTGTAGCTGGGTTTATGTTGAGCCCTTTGATCCACTTGAAGGAGCCACTGTGAGGTTAGAAAGAAACCTGGTGCTAAGGAAACCTTCAAGTACCCAAAAGATGTCCCTGGGTCTGACAAGCAATAGTAGAGAGGGTGTCTAAACAGGACTTACCCTATAATCAAATGAATGACCACCCTAATAGTCATTATAGAACCTTCATTCAGCAATGGATAGAGGCAGAAAGAGATCCATAGATAAGCACTAGGTTGAGCTCCCAGTTCATCTGAAGATAGAGAGAGAGAGAAGAGATTATATGAACAAAGGGATCAGGACTTGAGGAGGAGACCCACAGCGATGGCTGACCGGAGCTATTGAGAGCTCACTGACTGAAATAACCGCCAAGGAACCTTTAGGGAAAGGCACTGAACCCTCCAAATTGATAGAGAACTGTCAGATGGTGTGGGCAGTTTGTGGAGCCTCTTGTAGCAGAATCAGACTATGTTCCTGGTGCATGAACTGACATCTCGGAGCCCATTCTCTTTAGAGAGGAACACCTAACCCAGCCTTAATACTGAGATGAGGGACTCGGACCTACCTGAACTGGGTATGCCAAAACTGAACTGACGCACTTTGGAATGCTTTGCCCTCATTGGGGAATTGATAGGGGCATGGGGTGCGGGAGGCTGAGGGAGAACTGGGAGGAACTGGGAGGAGGGAACTGTGGCATATATGGAAAAAAGCCTTCTTAAATAAATAAAAAAAAAGAAAAAATATTCCAGTCTTTTATAGAATTCTAATTTCTACCACTTCCTGCTTTTGGTAATCATTCTACTTCCTGCCTGAGAGATTGGCCATACTTGTTAAACTTGTGTCCATAGCATTTTTCAGGCCAGTATATGGCACTGACACCTGAGTGTCTTCAGGGATCATGTCTTCTTAAAATGACTGTAGCCCACTAATTGCCTCACGTTGAGAAATGGAGACACTTCTTTTTAAGGACATGGAGCCATCCAATTTAGTCACAGCTTCTGGCCAACACTGACCTTACATCTCGCTCTGAGTCTGATCATTTCTCTCATTTAAGAAAATAATAATTCTCGAAAATTACCTTTAAGTGACAAGGAGCTAAGGGTGACTTTCTTGAACATATACCTGGTATTTAAACTTTTATTTAAACCTGTTTCCACTGAGAAAAACAGAAACAATTGTGCTTTTAATGAGTATTCCAGATTTAAGCTTACCCACCCTGCAGATCAGCCTATCTCAATCAGTGAATTCAAGATGGATTTGGGACCATTAAGTGAGCAACATGAACTTTTGGAATTTGAAAGACAATGTTCCTTTCTCCAGATGTCCTGCTCTGGATATTGTTCAGGAGACTCAAGGACAGAGCAAGAGGTACACTGTCCTGGTATGTAGGGGAGAGAGGCAGTGAGTGGCCTGTAAGGCAGCCTGTGCCCAGGAACAGCATTTGGAAGAGAGTGTTATGAAAGGCTAGTGAGTAAGTGACAGTCCTTGTGTGATGAGGACTACAGACTATTTTAGCAGTGCATGTGGGGAGGAATCACATACATGGAATGAATGGTAAGCCCCAATAGAGGACAACAGGAGAGTTAGGCCTGGTGCTAGGAAAACCTTAGGGTTTGTTGTGTTCAGCTAGAGTGTTAGGTACAGATCTTGGGAGAAATGGAAACTTGAGCCTATGTGGAACTCTTGACAGGCCTGGAAGTCATTGGTCTTTGGAAGTTAAATAAACCTCTGTTTTTGAAAGGTAGATTAGCATTGATATCAGTGGTGAATGAGTCATCTAGAAGGAAGGTACTGAGGATCTTTATGTTGGCTCAGTTTTAGTGAGAGAGAAAGCAAGGGACAAAGTGACTTGGAGATTGATGGGGCCTATCATAGAGGTCCTGTCATCTCTTCAGTGCAGGGGAACCAGAGAGCATCAGGTCAGAAGCATTAGGCTGTGATGCATTTGTGAAGTCCAGAAGGTGTAATCAGTGTGTGATAAAGTGAGCCTTCTTCCTGTCTGTCCTTTAGCCCTCACTAATTGTTATTTATGGATTTTCCTATGCATACACATAAAGTCTGTTTGCATGCCATTCACAAGGTCAACTACCCTGCACACACATCAATATTCTGTGCATCTTTTGGGCTATTTCACGGTTGGAGCTATTACATGAGGAGTGGCTCTATTCTTAAATTACTTAGGTAGTTCCTAGACATACAAATTAAGATATTTTTTAATTCATTTAGTGAATGTCCTTGTTCATGAATTATTGCCTCACCATAATAGGTCTATTTACAGGTTCAAATTGCTGCAGATAGGATTGCTAATTAAAGGATATGTGCATTAAGAATTAGTTGCATATCCTCAAATTGTTTCTTATTAAAATTTATCAGAAATTTCTTTTTCTTAGTCTATTGGGTCTTTTCCAATCTTTGGTTATTTAAAATGATCTCATCATTTGAATATGTATTTTTCTAGAGTGAAATGGAGTAACATTTCATGGAATTACTTTCAGAGGCATTTGCAATACCTTTTGGGGGACTTTCTGCCTCTGAGTGATTCCCATTTTTCCATTCAGAAGCTGGACTGTGAGATGCTTACTATTATAGTGCTTTGTCATGGAGTTTTGGGTGATGCATTGGAATAACATGAAGGCGATATTTATATCTTTGTACTTTATTATAGTTTTATTTGTTTTAATTACAAGGGACTCAGCTTTTATCAGATGCCTTTAGAGAGCCTGGGTTGGTAGCATATGATTGGAAGAAAGAATTTTCAATAACACTTATTGCCACATTAAATGCATAACTGTCATATCCCTCACTCCCCTGCCATAGTGTTTTTATTAGTAATTAATAATTAATACTAGTATTTCATTTGTGATTTTTGCATAGACTTTAACAAGTAACACTTAGGAATGTTTGATGTATATCTGAGGACTGGATCAGCTTTCTGAGTTTATTGATTGCTTCCTTCCTACCGGTCAGTGTGTTTTCCCATTCTCAGTATTTTATCCTCAGGACTCACCTGTGGCAGTTCACATTCTAGCACCCCTTCTTTCCCTCCTTGAACCTTCCTGTCTCCTCCCTCTTTCCCCACTGATGTTACACGTCCTTCCACTTGTGCCCTTCTCTTTCCCAGTGATTCTTTTTTCCCTCCCTTCATGGTCTCCTTTCTGATTTCATAGCCAGTGTCCACACATACTCTCTCTTACATGCATATATGTGAATAATATAAAGTAACATTGGCTTGTGAGAGAAAACATGATTTTTGTCTGAGTTTGGGTTTTCCCAATTTAATACTTTCTGGATTCATCCATTTTCCTACAAATTTAATGATTTATTTTTGCTTTATAGTTGACTAAAATTTTTTTGTATATATAAATTCTATATTTCCATTATTCATCTCTTGATCAACAGGTAGGCTGGTCCCTTTTCCTTGCTGTTGTGAATAATGCACCAATCAATGTGGCTATGCAGGTATCTCTGTGATCAGATGTAGAGTCCTTTGTTTGAGCTGGATATAGCTGGGTAATGTGGTAGGTCTGCTCTTAAGCGTCTGGTTTCCATAAAGGCCGTTGTAGTTTACAATCCCATGAACCTGATAAAGACTCCCCTTTCCTTCCTAACATTTGCTGTTGTCTCTTCTTCTTATGAGAACCATTTTTCTGATGGCTAAGGATATTGAGTTTTTTTAAAATACTTGTTGGACATTTGTGTTGCTTCCCAAGAACTGATAGTTATTTCGTGTCTAATTTTGATAGTTTTTTATATATTGTAGATATTTGCCTCCTGTCTGAATTATAGCATAGAAAGATTTTTTTGTGTCATTGTTTAATCTGTTTGTCTGTTGATAGTTTATATTGCTATGCAAAAACTTTTAATTTCATGTACTTTGGATGTGTAATTCATTGGCAGTTTCAAATTTACTAACTTGGGATGTAGCTTAGTGGTAGAGCACTTTCATATTATGTTCGAGGAATCTATATTGAGTTCCTAATAAGACACACACACACACACACACGCACACACACACACGCACACACACATACACACATACACGCACAGAGAGAGAGAGAGAGAGAGAGAGAGAGAGAGAGAGAGAGAGAGAGATGTTGTTTTCTTTTTCTTTATTTTTGTATTTTTAAACAAAATTTTATTCTTTGAAATTTCATACAATGTACATTAATCATATCTATTCATTACTACCTCTTTTCAACTCCCCCTAGTGCTCCCTACCCTATAACTCCCCCAAATTCATGTCTTTTATTATTATTATTATTATTATTATTATTATTATTATTACCTTGAATTGAATTTGTGCTGTTCATGGGTGTGTATCCATCCACTAGGCATGAACAACATCCCAGCTGCCATATCTCCAGAGGAGACCGAATTTTTCTCTCCATTAGCAGTCATAAACTGCTAATGATTCCTCTAGTAAAGTCGTTCCTGACGGGACCCTCCTCTACTCATGCTGGAATGTTGACTGACTTGATGTTGTGCAGGTAGATACTGTTTTGTTTTTCTATGTGAACTACAGAGCAGTAGGGTGCAGTACTATTTAGATGACATGTGATTGGACGATATTGATATGCCATGGTTTAGGTGATGTATGACCAGTTATACCAGTGAGGTTAGCCCTAGTTGCTCATATCCCCCATCCCTCCTTACCTTCTTGGTGCCAATTTAAACAATTACAGAAAGAAGGCTGGGATAATATTCCATGGATTACTTACTGGAATGTATGTCTCACTGGAAGCAAATGAGATATAATGCCATATATAAGAATGTACTTTCTTTCTTTTCACCTTGAAACATTGCAGAAGTAGATTATAAAAATATATACATGGCGAAGTATGTGTTGATCATTAGGCACTATATGATTAGTTTTTATGTTTTGTTATTTTAATCTTGTTAACTTTTCTAGTGTAAGGAACATGGCCTCATTGTTTATTGTTAGTATGTTATTTAATGTGATAGTGCAGGTGCTGGCACATTTACACCATGGTGCACACTCGGAACCTGAAGGACAGCATTTAGGAGACAGTTGTTCCCTCCCACTGTGGGCCCTGGGCATCACACTCAGGTCATCAGGCCTGACCAGGGCTTTGGCCCACTGAGCCATTCACCAGTCCATGGAGCAGTGTTTATCTGGCACAGAAAGCTGCTAGCCTAGTCTTTCTTTATTTATGTTTTATGAAGTTTTATTGATAAACTTACTCCTCAAACTTCTAAACATTGTTCTTGGAAGGCAGAGTGCCACAGGGTTGGCAGGACGGGACACATGTCTAAGAGGCTGGGCGAGTTCAGATCCTTAGACTGCTTGACTTAAGTCAGAAAAAGAAAAAATTGTTCACCTTTTATTAATTACAGCACAATGGAGTTTTAAGCCTGCTTTATGAAAAATAATTGTTTATTGTGTTTGGTACTATTAATGAGTTACAGATTTATCTGCTTTTGTTGCCTTTAGGATTGAATATTTAATGTATTTAAAAAATAATTCTTTTTACAAAAATTTATTGATTTATTACACTAATATGTGGTAGATATAAAAAGCTTAGTAAGACACATTTCCTTTCTCCAAAGAGTCTATATTTTAGTGAGAGAGATTAATGTCAACAACTTCAGCAAAGTCTGTAGATGCTGTGGTGATGTGAGGTCTCAGAACAGGTTCACCCTTTCAGACTGGGGGCACTCTTCCTGGAGTTATTAGAGAGAGCAGGACTTACCTTGGAGGCATTGGTGGCCTTTTCTTGGTTGAGGATGCTGTTGGCACAGGTTTGTGCTTCTGACTCGTTGGTGTTTGGACACAGATAGTTGATGGCAAAACATAGATTTGTCAGATGTTCAGGAAACAAATTATGGATCTAAAATTTTTTAATTTTTCTGCAGTGTTTTGGGTAGGAAATCAGCCTTATGACACAGGCATTTTTGCCAGCAGCCTGAATTACTGGTCAGGGCTACATATGTGGATTGGTAGCAGAGGCCTGTATTTGTTTTTTTTTGTTTTTTTTTTCTTCTTTATTTTGTATTTATCAAAAAAACAGTAAAAAGAATTTAAAAATGCTGAAGAGTTAACAATAACTATACAGAGGATAATAATCATAAGCATGGCTTATCAAGGGTGGAAATGCAAATAAGATTACTACACATATATTTTCTTTGTGTTCAGCTTTCCCTCTGAATTTTTTTTTCCATCCCTGTATATCCTTATT